>PVIW01005533.1:0-87578 GCA_004026585.1 Noctilio leporinus | reverse complement strand
GACAAACTATTTTTCATACTCAACAACTGTAAACCTCCTTTTGCCCCACCTTGTATATTCCAGAGTGGAGTTGTGATAAGCCTGTTTTCCATGATGGTTGACACATTTGGGAGAGAGATGAAATATATTAACTAAATCACCTTGTTTTGCATTTTATCTGTAAAAATTTGCCTTTGCAAAACAGGGTAAGACTTACTCTCAAGGAAGAACAATTATTCTCTCAGTTGAAATACTAAGTTGATACCTAATTTTTTGCTTCCCAGTCTTGCCTTCTAATCCCTTGAATGTGAGCAAGTCAGTTTCTCTTTCTGATGGAGCTAGGTGATCTCAAATGTTGTATAATATGTGAAATAATCTTAGTCCTATACTACGTCAGCTGTCTGCATTTATATGATTTTATATTGTTTTTCTGAGTATTGTGATCTGTGGTCAAAGTTTTACATGATAGAGCAAATATAAAAACACGGCTGTACACATATGGGTTTATTTCATTTTTAGTCATTCTATCCTATGAGTAAAACAGGAAACAGATATGGATTGTATATTAAATACATACTATAGTAAAGCATAAAATTTCCATAGCCTATATAATATATGAGGTTGAAACACCTTGGCTGGTGGCTCAGTGGATAGGTGTTGGCCTGCAAACCCAAAGGTCACTGGTTTGATTTCTAGCCAGGGCACATGACCAGGTTGCAGGCCAGGTCTCCAGCCCGGTCTGTACTGGAGGCAGGTGAAAGGCAACCTTACATTGATGTTTTTCTTCCTCTCTGCCTCCCTCTCTTCCCCTCTCTCTAAAAATAATAAATAAAAATCTTAAATATATATATATGAGGTTGATATTTAGAAAGGATATTTAATTATTAAATTTAATTTTTCTGAACTACAGACATTATTCCATTTCCTCTGACATTATACTTTTTCAAATCTCACAAAATATCAACTTGAAAAAATGATAACTTTAATGAACCACTTGATGTTGTCATTTTAAGTATCTTGCCTAATTAACTAATTCATCCTTTTTGTGCTGCACACTGCAGTCTGCCAGGAGACTAGCTCAGTCTAATGCATTTGATTAGCCTAAGGTACTTGTCTGAATTAGAACATTGGCTACTTAACGTCCAGTGTAACCTACTGAGAGCCATGCCTGCCTCTGACTCATTTGCTTCCTCTGGTGCGCAATAGGTTTATGTAATGCATCGTGACTCCTGCTCTTCCTTGTTCAATTAAGCACTACATTTAGAATATGCATAGACTAAAATGAATGGAACTCATTTTCAAACTGTATAGTTTAAAAAGGTAAAGCTAAACTCACATACATTCCCTGGGACTTACCGTAGGCAGGTATTATACAAATGGAAATGATGGTGCCTTCATGTTTCCCAAAAGCCAATGCCCTTCTTTTTCTTTTTTTAATTATAATACCTTCAAAAAGGGATGAGGTAAGGAATTGTATCAATCATCAACTGTAAGTGCTCTCATTGTAATGAATCGGCAACATGATCTCTTATATTGTGAAAGAACTGTGTTTTGCCACAAGCAAGAAACCATTTTTTTAATGTGTATTTGTTATAAGTAGGTTATATTTTGTTCTTTCTGATTCAGTTTATAGCACGATATAAAATGTTTTTCTGTTTTTTATTTTCCAAAAATGTTCCAAGTTATTGTAATATTATCTTAACTGATAATAAGTGAAGGCGTACACTGCAAACTACAAGATACTGATTTTTAGACGCCACTTAATAAAAAATAGGAATATGTATTTAGTGTAAATCCACACTATATTATTTGAGGCAAAATAAATAGGTTCTATTAGGGAAACTCGTTAGTTGCTTGGTAGTTGATATTCCCAGAATTGGTCATGTGAGACTATCAGTCCTTTTATTTGCAGTTAAGTATATTCTAAGTTGATAGTCTTCATGCATTTTTATAGGATCTGAAGATAGAGGAAGTAACCTATCATTATTTGCCATGCTTACAGTTTGTTGATTATGTGTAAGAATATGGTCTTAGAAGAAGGTTTTTAAGACTAAATGTTGATCATTTACTACAGTTTTACCTAAGACTTGGCTATAATTTTTTAAAACTTCACTTAGAAATAGCAGTAACAACATCAATTATATTCATATAACCCTAACAAAATATATTGGAATGCATTCTGTGGTTTTATTTTTCATTCTCCTCTATTTGAATATGCATTCATTTTTTAAAATATATTTTATTGATTATGCTATTACAATTATCCCCATTTTTTTTTCTCCTTTTGTCCCCTTCCTCCTGGTACCCCCCATTTCCTCCAGCAATCCCCATCCTGAGCTTATGTCCATGGGTCATGCATATAACTTCTTTGGCTTCTCCATTTCCTATACTATTCTGAACATCCCCCGATCTATTTTGTACTTACCAATTCATGCTTCTTAATCCCTGTACCTTTTCCCCTATTCTTCCTCTACCCCCTCCCAACTTATAACTCTCCAAATGGGCTCCATACCTACGATTCTGTTTCTGTTCTGCTTGTTTACTGAGTTTGCTTTTTACATTCAATTGTTGATAATTGTGAGTTTGTTACCAGAACTATTCATAGTTTTGATCTTTTCTTATAAAAGTCTCTTTAACATTTAATGTAATAGTGGCTTGGTGGTGATGAAGTCCTTTAACTTTACCTTGTCTGGGAAGCACTTTATCTGCCCTTCCATTCTAAATGATAGCTTTGCTGAATAGAATAATCAGCAAAAGCTTGATTATTCTCCATTTCCTATACTATTCTGAACATCCCCCTAATCTGTTTTGTACTTACTAATTCATACTTCTTAATCCCTGTACCTTTTCCCCTATTCTTCCTCTACCCTCTCCCAATTTATAACTCTCCAAATGGGCTCCATACCTATGAGTATGGCTCCCTATAGATTTTTCTTTATTTCACTTAATGCAAGGGTGTCAAACTCATTTTCACCATGTGAAAATGAAAACCACATCAGCCTCGTGGTTGCCTTCAAAGGGCCAAATGTAATTTTAGGATTGTATAAATGTAACTACTCCTTAACAGTTAAGTGAGCCAGGTAGAAACAAGGTGGAGGGCTGGATTTGGCCCACGGGTCCTTGTATTTGCCACTTGTGACTTAATGTAACCTTCATTTCTGCCAAAGTCTTTTTAAAGTTCTTGCCATATTCAATGAGTTTTTTGAGCATCCTGATAACCAGGGTTCTGAACTCTGATAGGGTATTTATCTCTGAAACATGTTTCATTTAGTTTTTTTTACTGGAGTTTTGTTCTGTTCTTTTATTTGGGCCATATTTCTTCGCCTCCTCAATTTGGCAGCCTCCCTGTGTTTCTGTGTATTTGGTAGAGCTGCTTTGACTCCCTGTCTTAATAGGATGGGCTGTTGTAGAAAAGCAGGCTCATAAGTTGTATGGGTTAGAGCCTTAGGTAATTGCCAGGAGAGGGCAACTCAGTTCACCACTCTGTGTAGAGGGGGGCTCAGAGGGGGACAGTGCCACTGCCTACCTTCTTGAGGTTTTCCTCGGAGTAACCTGTCTCCTGGCACTCAACCCATTTCTAGTCACTTCACTTTCCCCCTGTATGCTGCTTGTGTCCTGGTTCTGAGTCCCAGAGGGGTAGGTCTGCATAAATCCTAAGTCTATGCTGGTCCTTTAAGAGGAGTTTTCTGAAAACCTAGAAGTTTCTTCTGCTGTCCCGATCCCCACTGGTTTTTACAGCTAGAAGTTATGGTGATATATCTTCCTGGTGCTGAAACCCTGGGTTGTGTGGTCTGGCCTGGGGCTGGTATCCCTCACTCCCAAGGTATCCCTCCCAATTTTTATGCACCAGCTGTGAATGTGAGACCACCCATTCTATTGCCTCTTCATGCTGTTCCACATTTCCATGCCTCTCAGCCTGTCTGGACAAATGTGGCTTCTTTAAATCCTTGGTTGTCAGACCTCCATACAACTCGATTTACTGATATTTCTGGGTGATACTTGTTTTGTAGTCATCTAGTTGTAATTTTTCCTGCAGTTGTGTGAGGAGGCCAAGTGTGTTTACTTACACTTCCATCTTTACCAGAAGTCTGAACATGCATTTGTTTTAATAATAAGTTTGTTTTTCTTTGTTAAATTTAATATTAACTGTAAATACAAAAGAAGTTCAAATTTATTTTGGCATAGATAGTAAATTGTAATGAGTTTCAATTAACAAATTCACTACTTTCTATTTTATGTTGGTTTACTCTTTCATTATTTAATAAACACCATATTTGTTCTGTTTTTCTCCTAAATTTTGAGACTTAGATATTTGGTAACATAGGATTCATAGGATTCATGTTTTTGCTTTATGTTTTAAAATGTGTTGCATTTCAAAAATGCAAAATGAAGTATTTTGGAATGAAAACAGAAATACAGTATGATCACTTATTCATTGAGCAAGTAATGAGCACCTGATGTGCTAGTCGCTGTTGTAGAAGCCAAGTAAAACAGTACTTCAGGTTCATTTAAAATTTTGAGTGTTACATTTTGCTATTGAGTTACCTAATCTTTGGAAGTAAACAAAAATAAAAATTATTCTGTTCTCATTACTATTGCCTGCTTAATCTTTATGGAGTTCTCTAAAATGGAGAGATAATGGTTTTTTTAAATTAGCAGACTTGAATTCTAGTTATCGTTATGCCAATTCTGTATTATAACTTTGATTTTCCTGAACTTCAGTTCCTCATGAAAAGAGAGGATGGATGATTTGTGCTCAGGGTTCTCTACTCAATAGTGGAAAAATCTAGAGCAGATAGCAATTCATTCATATTCATAAAGTCAAATCAGTTACGTTCCAGGCTACCCCTCCTTAGCTTTCTTTGCTGTCTCCTCTTCCTTTTCCCTGCCTGTAATTATTTCAAAGTCAGAGGACTCAGTTCTCTGATTTTATTTCCTTCTCTGTTCTGTTCTTACTCCTTAGGTGAGCTACTTCAACTTAATGGCTCCAGACTCGTATGTGTGAATGTGAATGCCCCCACTTGGTTATAAAATAGGTAGTTTACACGTACCACATCCGAAACAGAGCTCTTGATTTGAATCAGGAAAGCATCTCCTTCCCAAGTGTTTCCACCTTTTTCAATGACTTCACCTTACACAGTGTTTAGGCCCCCAACCAAGAAACACCCTTGATTCTTCTCTTTTCTTCATATCACTTCATATCCATCAGCAGTTCCCGCCACTTCAGCTGTTAAAACCCTGACCACTTCTTATATCCTGTGTCACTACCATCTTAGTCATAATGACCATCATCTCTTTCCTGGAGTACATCCCTTTTTCTTCTCTTGCCTTCCTGGAGTTTGTTTTTCACGCAGCAACCAGAATAATTCTCTAAAAATTAGCAGTTCCCGCCACTTCAGCTGTTAAAACCCTGACCACTTCTTATATCCTGTGTCACTACCATCTTAGTCATAATGACCATCATCTCTTTCCTGGAGTACATCCCTTTTTCTTCTCTTGCCTTCCTGGAGTTTGTTTTTCACGCAGCAACCAGAATAATTCTCTAAAAATAAGTTGTATAATAAGTTGTTTTCTTACTCAAAGCTTTCCTATGGCTTTCTACAAAACTCTACCATGTCTCACAAGTTCTTCTCTGATTTGATGTCCTGCTGTTTTCCTTCTCTCTCATTCCCCTGGATCTGCAAAGTCTTTCTGTGTTTGTCCAACTGCCCTAATTTGTTTCTACCTTGGCCTTAGCAAACTTAAGGACATTTTTTATTTCCTCTTCCTGAAGTGTTCTTCCTTCAGATATGTATTGTTATTCACATATCTGTGTCATTAAAATCAGAAATATTTTGGAAAATGTATGTTTTAAAATTGAACAGCTCACAAAAACCTGGTGTGGTTATGGGTATGTAACTCTATGTTTAGAACCCAAAGAGTACTGTTATTAATTAAAAGCAATGCAAAGGGGGAGGAAGAGGCAAGGAAAGGGAGCAGTTTAGACAAGAACCTAGTATAAAGGAACCATGGACATGGACAACAGGTGGGATTGACTTTGGGAGGAATGGGTGGGTGGGGAGGGGTACAGAGGGGAGCAAAAAGGGGATGGATGTAATACAACAACAATAAAATTAAAAAAGAAAAAAAAAGCAATGCAAAAACAAACAAAACTCAGAAAGGATTTTGAGGCCTGCTGAGTTGTAGAAAATGCCATTTGTGAAAAAGGCTGATATAAATCTTTTATGAATGAACTCTGAGTAAGTATTTCCATTCATTATTAGAAAAACATCCTGGGTGGCATTATCCTTGAAAGTTATTTCAAATGCTCATATGTCTCCAGGGTTATATGACAAAGACATTTGCTGTGTTATGAAATAACCAATTTTTCAAAATGGAGGACATATAGGCAAATGTTAGGAAATATTCTATAAATTTGTGAGGTATGATCGGGGAAATATTCAGCCATAATAGTTTTATATATTATTGAAGGCAAATGCAGCTATTTAGTGTTAATTGGCAATTACTTACTTTTACTGGCACAGTTTTCAGACATTGTTGGCTATCTTTAGGTAAAATTGATTTCTATTTCTGTAAAAATAGCTGACATTTGTAAAATACCTAATAGTCTACCAATGTTTATACACATCACTTCATTTAATGGTTGGAACAACCTTGTTTGAAATAGGCACTATTATCCTTGCTTTACAGATGTGGAGAAGGAGACTTGGTTCACAGCACTTCCCGTGACTCATATAACCTGTAAATGGTGTAGTTTGAATACAGATTTAAGTCTTCTGATCCCAAAACCAGAGCCCCTTCCGAACAGGGTGATAAAGTTGAACAAGCCAGATGAGAGCAGGTGTAAGACACAGTGGCGTCTGTCTCTTAAGCATTTGTGAAGGACTCCGTGTTCCTTGTTGACCTGAGTGATTGATTGACTAGAACTAAGTGTCTTATGATGCTGAGCAGTCAGAATATCAGGAAACTGACTGCAGTGGAGTCTGCTTAATATGACTGTCAGATGTTCATCGTTTCCTGGACAAGTAATATGAATTGTTGATGGCAGGAAATTCTAACTTACTTTAGTCGTAGATTTGTGTAAAAAGGTTCAGTGAGTACTTTGATTATTCACTTTATAGGTATGAGTGGGAAAGCAATTGCACCACGCTGACATCCTTTTCAACCTAATGAAAATAGGCATTTTCTGGCATATTTCCAATAGAACAACTCTCTTTCAAAGAATAGACTTCTGAAAACATCAGGGTCTATGGATTACTACTTACTAAAAATATTTAAGTATTAACGTTAATTGAAGAAAACTTATTGTCAGTCTAGAAATTAGTAGAAACTATTTTCTGTACTCCAGCCAATGAGAATTTTAAATTTTAGTTTGTATTGCAAATGATCCTTGCCAGTTCTTTTCAACAGTCATTTTCCTAAGAAATAATAGGTAGTGAAAACAAGTGTCTTTTTCCTATTAAATAGAAAAATATAAAATATTTCATCATTTAGGAAGCCCATGTAAAAGCTTAATTTTAAAAACATTTTTAAAGGAAAACAGTGATTATATTATAGTGGATAAATTTATTAAAAATACAATTGAATGCCATCTTGTGAAAAGCACTTGTGTATTTGATAAAGAAAATGTAAGGGAAAAATCGTGTAAGAAAAACCCCATTCCCTCCAGCAGCTCATCTGGCAGATGATAGAAATAATACACACACACTTGTGTTGAAAATTAGATGACAATGTAAGAAATTATGTGGTAAGTACAAGTGGTAGATAAAGATAGATGATACGTTCTGGAGATATTTGCCAGTGATGACCAGACTTGCCTTCCTGAGAGAGCTGTGGAGAATAAAATAATATTCTTGGCAAAAAGGCTATGAGCAAGCGCCTCTCTATGGGAAAGAAGCAAAAACTACTCTCGAGAGTAGAAATGAAGGATTGGAATGAAAATAAAAGTTGGGAATGAGATTATGAGAGACCTAGACAAGAGGATAATGTAAGAACTTAACATTCGGAATATTTTTACTTATTTTTTTAATCATCACCTGAAGATACATTTTATTCTTTTTAGAGAAAGGGGAAGGGGAGGGGGGAGAGAGAGAGAGATGAAAAAGAAACACGGATCCTTTGCCTCCCGCAGGCTCCCCAACCAGGGATTGAACCTGCAACCTTTTGGTGTACAGGATGATGCTCCAACTACCTGAGCCACCCAGCCAGGGCCAGAGTATTTTTTCACATTTAAATTGCTATATAAACAAACATGTCTAAATTTTTTTTAAAGATTTTATTTATTATTTTCAGAGAGAGGGAAAGGGAAGGAAGCAGAGAGAAAGAGAGAAACATCAATGTATGGTTGCCTTCCACCTGCCTCCAGCTATGGACCTGGCTGGAGACCTGGCTTGCAACCTGGTTATGTGCTCTGACTGGGAATCGAACCAGCAACTTTTGTTTTGGGTTCACAGGCCAGCGCCTATCCACTGAGCCACCAGCCAGGGCTCTAAATTTTTTTAAGTGTATGCTTTTGCATGTGATATGTTATCTTTTCCCTTTTGGCTCCTTTTTTAAAAATTAAAGTCCATTTGTTCTATTTGTTATTTATCATCAACGAAGACTAAAATATATTTGAAAATATCCCAAAGAGCAAACTTCTGAATCTGTCACAGAGAGTATTTTTTCTTCATCTTCTATGAAATTGGAAACTTGGTCTTTAAGTTAAATGTAGAAAAATAGCAATTCAATTAGTTTCCTTCGGTCTACATTGCAGTCTTATGCTCTTTTTTTTTAAGATTTTATTAATTATTTTTAGAGAGAGGGGATGGAATAGAGGCAGAGAGGGAGAGAGACATCAATGTATGGTTGCCTTTCACCTGCCTCCAGCTACAGACCTGGCTGGAGATGTGGCTTGCAACCTGGTTATGTGCCCTGGCTGGGAATAGAACCAGCAACCTTTGGATTCGCAGGCCGGCACCTTATCCGCTTCCCCACCAGCTGTGGCCTTGTATGCTGTCTTTTTATGAAAATAGCAAGTTCTCCTAGGGAAGGATGGAGACTATTAGCAGAGCCTCAAAGAAATAAATTTTCCCCCTCTAATGCAGATGAAAATATGGAGCTAAAAATTTTTCTTTTTCTGAGTACAAAATTTCATAAAACATTCTCCTGTTCTTTCTTTATGGACTATACAAGCATAAAACTTTTCCCAATCCATTTACTCTGAAATGGCTTGGCTTTTCCCAGGCAGTGTGTGAGGTTAGGTTGTGTCAGTGGGGTATATGCTGGCAGCTGGGGATGCGCTCCAGGGAACAGAGGATGGGAGCCGTCTTCGTCTGCAACTTGCAGGTGCAACGGTCTGTTCCCTCCTCCAGCACCACCATTCTCTGATACTGCGTGTTCCCTTTGCCTTTTTTAAGTTCCTCTCCCTTCCAGTCTCAAGCCTGACAACTGATGTCAGCAGTCTTTTCGCTGCTATTTGGTACATAAATTGTACTGGTCTCCTTAGCTCCCCTGGTTCCATTTCTATACTTGGTTTTAAAGCCTGATGTTTAGTTACTTGAGTTTCTAAAGCAGCTTTTAAAGGAGACTCCCATAGCAAACCGTTAAGACCATATTTAAGTTGCCAATAACCCTGCTATGTTAAGGGCAAAATAGGAAAAGACAGGACTGCTTGGTACCTGAAGCAAACATACCTTAAAAAGGAGAAAAAGCCTTTGAATCTCAGACGACTATAAATAGACAATAATGAGGCGTCTGTGTAGAATGTTAACACTTGAAGAATCTTAGTGAAGGTATGTGAAATTTCAGTGTACTATCTTACCACTTTTCAGTAGGTTTGAATTTGTGTCAAAATAAGAGGTTACCAGATTTAAAAAGTTACCAAAAAATAATGACCAGTAATCTTCTTCTAAGTTATTGATGAAGAATACTATTGGTATCACTATTTCTCATTTGTCTGTTCCTCCTCCCCCGATGTCCAACATTAATTGTACTTCAATAAAGACTGAGTTAAACAAACCACTGACCTACATCAACATGTTCAGAAAGGAAGGATCACTCCACAAATCATCACTACAGCTTTGTTCATTGCAGTTCTCTATGTCACATTTAGGTTTATAGTTTATTTCTTTCAACTTTGAAGTTTGTTTCCATCAAATGGAGAAATTTGGGTTAATTACCCTAAACACACAACCTTTTGTAGAATCTTTTTTCCACTTTTCAAAACTATTGAGTTATGACCCTAATTAACTGGGGGGTTGAACTCTTGTACTATTTAATGCTCATATTATAGAAGTTACTAATAAAGAAGAGATATTAGCGATAAAAATTGCCTCTGACCCCTGGCATAGGGCCCGGCATGTAGTAAGTGTCCTGTGACTATTCCTTGAAGCAGTGATGAATGAATGAGCAACTAACATTAATTACCACCTCCCATGAATAAGGACTTACTGTGCATTCCTCATGCATCCTCACAACAGCTTTATATGAACTGTACACCTTAGCACATGTCTATTGTGAGTGCAGCCCAGCTCTCCTTCATTAGATCCCTCTAATGAAGAGAGAGGTAGGTACCCATGAAATGGATGCTGATCAACCAATTACTGCTTTGGACTTTATTGCTTGGGCAGTTTTGTATTATCTGGAGAATGTCTTATATATATATGCATATATGGTAGTGTACCCAAACAATTGTTTAATAAAATAATAGAAGCAATCATAGGTATATATAATCACAAGTAGATACTCAAAAAATATTAGCTTCTATCTGACTTCGGAATACGTCACCACAAACTGACTTTCCTGGTTTTTCATAAAAATTGATTGGTGCTCTTTGAAGAAGCATGACTTAACTGCTTTTATCTTTGGATTCAAGAAGAGCCTTTTAGACATTACACAACCAACACACATATTTGATCTTTTGTGCTTTATATTTTATATACTATTTTACATTGTATTTTTATATGTAATATATACATTGACACTTTAGAAATAAAATATATTTTACTTTGGGAATATACTTTGTCTTATACTGTCTTTCTGTAGTGTCTAAGTCATGAGAAAGAACTTTGGTTTACCATTCTATCTTTTCATCTGGAACTATGCCTGGAGTCAGTAAATGTTGAAATTAAAAAGCAAATGCTTTGTATAGAATGGCGACTATGGCTAACAACCAAGAGAAAGTAAATGCTTTTCAACAAGAGACTTATTGGGGTCTAATTTTCTGTGTAAATTAATGAATATTTAGTTAAATTTAAATAGTCATTAATTTTTAGCCACTGAAAAACTATATCTTATTTTTGGTTTCTTTTTTTTTCTTTCTTTTTAGGAAGAATCCTCAGCATAAGATAGAATATAGACATAGTACACTTCCAAGTAAGTAATTTTACTTCAGGAAATTCAAAATGAAATCCTCAAATCAACCTCCTGTTAAACCTAGTTACAGTTGTTAGTATTTTTTCAAAATTTGTTGTGGAACCAGAGTACAGTTACCTCTGTAAGAACCATGGGGATCCCCAGTGGAAACCGAGGTTTTGGAGGACAGAGAAGCAATTATCAATTGTTTATCAGTCCTATTTACATCAGTCTGTTTTACCTTCTGTTTATCCTGCTTCTGAGCTCTATTATTATTATTTTTTGTATCATTGGCAAAATCCAATTCAGCACACAATATTTCTGCCCACAGAGTTAGAAAATAAAATGTGTACTTTCTAGGATATACCTATCTGCATTTATATGTGTGTAGATACAGCCAACTTGTACTAAGTGATAAAAATAATTAAATTCACTACTGGAAATTCTGTTGGCTATTTCTGACTGAAACATGCTTTCCGGCTTTAGTAATCCAAGTACAGTATACTCATTTTATCTGAGCTGATAATGTGTTGAGGTTATGTGTTACATGTTACCTTTATTTATTGAGGCTGTATTTAATGATGGAGCATTTATGGTGGTTAACTTCCTTTCCAGCAACAATGTAATAATATTGATTAGAATATATTTTATTGATGAAATTTAGTCTTGTTCCGTGAAAAGAATGTTTGATGCATCCGTGTATTTTCACAGAAATAGGAACCACTTTCCTAAACACTATCAATATGTATATAAGGCATAGTTAAAAATATCTATTATTATTATTGTAAGCTGTCTCAAATCCTCTCTGGAATGAGTAGTGATACTAAGAAAAATATAAATGTCTGGGTAAGGAAGTTAAGAGAACAGATAAATTGCTTTCTTTGTCATTTTCATTTTTCCCCCATGAAATTCCCCATGAAATAGATAGATATAAGTTATATCTATCTATTGCATGTGAACATTTTAGGATGAGGTTAACTAAAGCATATGTGAAAGTGTGAGCATTGGTATTTTTACCCATACATTTGCTCTTCCTCACAGAGATTGTCCTCGACCATTCAGAACATTTCCAGAGAGAATCATCCTACTTGTTTCTTAAATGGTCCCCATCACCCAGTATCTTTCACTGCCTTATTTTATTTTATTTTATTTTAAAGATTTTATTTATTATTTTCAGAGAGGGGGGAAGAGAAAGAGGCAGAGAAGGAGAGAGACATCAATGTATGGCTGCCTTTCACCTGCCTCCAGCTATGGACCTGGCTGGAGACCTGGCTTGCAGCCACATTATGTGCCATGGCTGGGAATCGAACCAGCAACCTTTGGGTTCACAGGCTTATCCACTGAGCCACCAGTCAGGGATCACTGCCTTATTTTAAATGAACTCTATTGCTCACTGTGGAAAGAATATAAAATAGAGAGATGAGGGAAGAAATTAATTTGAAGACAGAAGAATTCTAGTATAATAATAATTAGAAATCTATAAAGTCTAATGGCTATCTCCATAGTAATCCTACTTTTAGGATGAACTGTAGAATATCATAGATCTATAAACTAAACTTTCCAAAGTATATAAACTTGTATCTTCTCATTTGATCACAGTGCTTGTGTGTCAATCAGATTGTGTTAGGTTTGCTGTGATAATCCCCAAGTTTCAGTACCTTGCACAAAAATGAGATGTATTTCTTCTTCATGTTAGCTGTGACCTTGGCCCAACTTGGAATTCAGGCTGAAGGATCAGCCACTAACAGTCTGGAGCATGCTATTCTCAGAGGGGAAATAACAATAGCAGAGCCCCAGCAAGGCTCTGAAAACTTCTGGGAAGGGCATCCACCACTTCCACTCACTTTTTGTGGCCAAGTCTGGTGTCATTGGGAGTGAAGAAGTATAATCATATCAGAAGGAGGAGCAGTGAATAACTGGGACAAAAATGTATTCTGCCAGCCCAGAAGGAAGAGTAGCCTGGATATGATTACTATATGAAGAAGGTACCATGAATATGAATCTCATGGGACATTTTAGTCTCAGGAGCTTCATGGTAGGGAAAGCTAGAGATGATATAAAAAATGGTCATCTTATTCCCCATTCTAGAAATTTGTAGTGACTGGCATTGTATTAAGTAAAATTAATTCTTCTTGATGGAGAAGGATATTTTATAGTTTGCCATCTCTAACCCCAGGTTGAGTAGCAATTCATGTGTTGGTGCCAAACTTCTGTTTTTCAGGTGGAAGCATTGTAGATGAAGATGCTGGGCAGCCCAATGAGCATGACCTAAATGACAGCTTTGTAGATGATGAGGAAGAAGAAGAATATGAGCCAACAGATGAAGATTCTGACTGGGAGCCAGGAAAGGAGGATGAAGAAAAGGATGATGTTGAAGAGCTCTTGAAAGAAGCAAAAACATTTATAAAAAGAAAAAAGTAACTTTTTTCTGCAGTAATTCATGGCTCACATTTACTCTTTCTTTATGGAAACGCATGCAGGAACTAAGGAGGCACTTAAGTGATACTTGTTTTCCTTTCTGTAGTTCTGACTATTGACTCATTGCAAATGGAACACTAAAATGTCAACCTACAGTGTAGTGTATGGAATTTGTCTTGTCACTTGGCTTTTTCTATCCTATTTAAAGCATCTAGAAATGGAAAGTAGACAAAGTTAAAGAGAATTAATATTTTTCACATACTTTGTTGGTTATAAAAGTAAAAATCCATAAGTTGCACCAAACTTTGGTCTTTATTTTCCTGTTTTCCAAAGATTCTGTCTTTATAGAAAACTGTGCAATTATAACCAGGCAGATTACTTCATGGGTGGAAAAGCATTCCTCTTTTCATTGCTATCAAAGTAATTCTTCAAGGAAGACCAGGCTTTGAAAATGACAGCCATCATATAATAGATTTTATTTTTCTAGCATCATAGATATGAGCTTTGCATTTCATTTACTACTTTTATTCTTTGAAACCTTGGAAAATTAGTGCCAAATATATACTGTACCAAAAATAGATTCAATAAGACTATAGAAGAGAAATGTTTACCACATAGGGAATATTATTTTGTGCCCACAAAACAAATCTAACCAATGTGAAATTTTGAACTACCTTGAACAGATTAAAAGAATCCATCTAAAAAGAAGAAAAAGGTTGAACTTGTAAACAATGTAGAAATAAGCAGCAGTAAGGGTATTAGGTTACATATCAAGTAAGGTCTACTTGAAGGAGGATAATACTATATAGCCCTAAATGTATTCTACATATTAGAAAAATGATTACAAATAAATGAACTATTTTACTCAAGAAGCTAGACAAAAACATCAAAATAAACCCAAGAAAAACAGGACAGAATAAAGTAAAATTTTGAAATAAAGTATTTTTAAAAGCAGTAGATTTGATCAAGACAGAAAAATAGATTATTTGACATTACTGATGAAATAGGTTCTTGGACTCCTCCAGCATCAGTAGGTCAGCAGGTGAACACCGAGATCATTACGGTTCTATGTGCGACAATACAGCAGGATAAGCTGAAAAGCAAGGAGGTTTGCACAGTGCTGCCCACTGGGTAAGGAAATACAGGTTGATGAACAGGAGCGAATTATGACTCTGAACAACCCCCACCCACGGCCAGTGCTCACCCCACCCCACCCACGGCCAGTGCTCAAGTGGGAAGTCCAGAAAATCCCCTAATTGTGTCAATGCTATATAGCTTAATAGACATATAGCATTAGAATTCATCCCTTTTGTTTTGAAAGATAAATGTATTGCTTCAAAACTGAAATTAAGCAAACTGTATGCCTAGCACCCTCCCCCAGCATTACATGCTAGGAAAATTCGCCTGCGTTTGACAGTGTTGATAACTAAGTGCAGGGGTGTCTAATTAATAGCCATAGAGCAATATGCCTGCTGTTTTCTTCTTAACATCATAGGACTTACTGTTTCTGATTTGTGGTTGACATCCATCCATGCTTACTTACACAGCCACCAGGTCTCCAGATAAAGAGATGATCCTTTAGTGACTTAAGAGATTTACTGGTGTGTGAAATAAACAAGTGTTTGGAATTAGCAGCCTGGATATTTATGAACCCAAAGGTGGCTGGTCCAATTCCCAGTCAGGGCACATAACCAGGTTGCAAGACAGGTCTCCAGCCAGGTCCATAGCTGGAGGCAGGTAAAAGGCAACTATACATTGATGCCTCTCTCCCTTTCTTCCTCCCTCCCTGCCCTTCTCTCTGAAAATAATAAAATCTTTAAAAAAAAAAAATTCCCTAGTCAAGGACAAATATTTCTTCTTCCCAAACTTTTTCAAACTAGCACCTGTGCTGTTATCCCTCTAAACCAGTAAACTTGATAGCACTTAACCTAAGACATTTCATTTCAACAAGACAGAGCTATCACTCTTATCAGAATGATACTGTGAACTTAATGAAATTCCTGCAGCTCCACTCAACACACCATCACACCACTGATGGCCACCGCCAGTTCATTTTAAGGAACTGTTGGAGTTTCCTTGATGGAAGTTGCCCACCCATGATGAGACCATTCCTGGGAGTGGACCTCTGAGGCCAGGTTCTGGCTTCATGATCCTGCCTCTCTGACTTCAACAGAGTGAGCCCAGCCCCGAGCCAGGCCCATCAGGTACTCCTTTGGGGCACCTGTTCAGCATGAAGACAGACAGGAGGAGTGGCAGCTGGACCCTTGACCCTGCAGCAGCCTGGAGGCCAGCTCCCCAAACCTCCATTGCCAAGGCTTCAGAGATGTGTCCTGCCAACCCCAGAATTTATTTTTATTTTCCTTGAGCTAGTCTGTTACATCCAGCAAAAAAATAAAAAATACATAAAAATAATTATCACTACAGTGTAAATTAGGATTGAGCTATGTAATGAATACCACAGTTTTCATTTTAATCATGGAAAGGTTAGTTGTAAACTATTTCAATCTTTCAATAGAAAGATGGCCTGACTTGATGTTCCTCTTACAGCAATGTTCTTGTCAAAAATGTTTTACTGAATTGAAGCAAGTCTTTGACTCTTCCAGAAAATAAGAAATACAGTAGATACAGGAACATGGCAAGCGTCGCTACAATGAAATAATTGGATAAACAAAATATGAACCATTCTGCATGGTCTCTTAAAAAAAGACAGTGTTCTAAAAAGATAAATGAGGATCCCTGTAGACTTAAAGAAAATGAAAACTTATCACTGCTACATACAATGCATGAATCTTAATTTGATCCTTATTTGGCAAAAAATAGCTATAAAAGATATTTTTAGGACTATAGGAGAAATTTGAATATGAACTGCATATTAGATGATGTTAGGAAATTATTGCTAATTTCCTGGGCTATGATAAAACTTTTGATCCTTTAGGAGAATGTTTTTAATTGTAGCAGATACAGTGTTTATAGCTGAAGGAGTATAATCTTTTTATCTTATTTTCATTTGGTTTTGTATATGCACACATACACAGATAATGCAAATATGGCAAAATGTTAATTCATGTTTAATTTAGCTGGGGAGTATCCAAATAGTCATTATACTATTATTTTAACTTTTATGTGTGTTTGAAAAAAAAATGTTTTAATGTAAGTGGGATTAAGTATACAAGCTAACATGGATTTTTCTTTAATTATTTCAAGTGTAATGAGATTGTCAGGTTATTCAAGGCTGTATCACGAGCAAACTGATGTTGCAAGGTCTCTACAATATAAAATCTCAAAGACTCACAGGAGAAACTTGAATGTGAAAGGTATACCAAAACTCAAAAAAAAGTTGTTAAACATCAAATAAACCATTTAAAATTAAAATGTAAAAGGCTTTTTGGAAAGTTTCAATAAAATAATAAAAAAAATGCAAAAAATATTTTTTTAAATCTTAGAACAAAATAAAAGAAACATGGGTGTGATTTCTTAAATTATAAAAGAAGATGATGCCTATAGCTCTAGTTAATCTGAAAAGAAAATGTTAAAAGTATTATTTCAAGTTGACTCCATCCTTGTAAAATTTTAATTTTGTTTGTGTTTTAGAGTGCATATAATATATTAATATAGTGGTGAATATAAATACTTTCTCAAGTATTTACATAAATACTTGATATAAAGATATATGCATGCTCAAATTTTCTTGCTCCTACACTGTTGCGTTGAAAATATTTGGAGACCACATCCGTGCTTACAATGTCTCATGTTTCCAGGACAACTTTTGAGCTGCCACCACAGCAGGTAGAATGACTAGAGCAGAGAGAACACAGACGGAGGAATCAGTTAGGAAGGATCCTCCAGGTGCAGCTTTGATAAGGATTGGGAGTGTTTTCTTGGGCTCTCACTTAAGCATCAGAAGTTGGGAATGTGGTTGCAACAAGATTAAGCCAAGTTGGGGAGAGCTCTCTAGACTGCATTTCTCTGTCTTCAAAGACTTTCACTTGGCCCCAGTGGAAATTTGGAGTCTATGTAATGGACTCAAGATATTCCCTACAACTGGACTCCCTCAGGCTTTGGCTGCAGTGTTCCCGTGAACCAAGGCTCATGGGAAGACAATACAATGCTCTTTTGGGGAAATAGTAAGTTGCGTTAGCAAGCAGATTTATGCTCACTCTCCTAGTGATGTCCCATAACCTACACATCCTACAGTGAGGAAGACAGTTTGGTATTGGGAGGAGGCTGACACAGGGGCGAGATTGGATAATGCAGTGCTGGATGTCTCTGTGACCTGTGTGAGGTAAACCTGGGTGTCACACTGCTGGTCTCCAGCAGGTTCTGTGGGAAACAAATCCTTCCATCTGTCCACCAACATACAGACTTTCTTCTTTCATGTGAGTCCCAGATGCCAAGTGGATTACCTGGATGGACGTCATTCCCTTCCTGAAATATCCTCAACAGACTTCCATAGCCAACAGTGGCCTATCCCAGTTAGAACTGTGACTCTGTAGGATGTTTATAGTTGAGACTCAAAAAGGAGTACAGTGATGAAGTAAGTTTGTGAAATGCTGGATTAAATGGGTTTCTCACTCTGAGATATGTCATAGTTCTGCATAAGCAAATTTGTACTGTAAATATTCCAAATTGGGTTTATAGTATTTACTGTTTCTGGAACTTATATAAACATGATTTTTTTCCTAGAACGTTCTAGAAATTCTAGACCATTCATTCAACAAATATGAGGGAGACCAAAACACCTGAAATTTATTTATTAAAAATTATGTATTCTTATATGTTTACACTTCTGTCACTTTCACAGTATCTCCATTTGAAACAATACACCTATTGAGATATTTTTCCACTGCTCAAAAGTTTTTGAACTCATCAATTTTTAGTGCTTCTAGATGCCTTTTAGTGCTAATGCCATTTTTTGTTTTCACCTCTTCCACATTGGCAAGAATGTTTCCCTTTGAGGATTTTTTTCACCCAGTGAAACAAACAAAAAAAGTTGCTCAGGATGAAATCTGGTGAATAGGGAGGGTAGAGTGTGAGGGTCATGCCATCTTTTGGTCAAAAACTGCTTAACACTCAGTGCAATGTGGGCAGGTGCCCTCGTAAATCACCCATCACAAGATGAGCAAATGCATTGAAAAAGTCTTCAAAAAAAATTCACTGAAGCCAAACATAGCCTCTCACAATGTCAGCTGGTGCACTGATACAAATGGGTTCCTAGAACACTCACCTAGTCGGGGGAAACCTGCACTACAAGAAGCCTGCCCTTCAGAAGATAATTCTGGGCTTTTCCTGGTTGACCCTGCCTTGTATTGTAGTTTAGTGGTTATAACTGTAGCAGACATTGTTCTTGGCACTGAAGATGCAGAAATAAGTAAGACAATGTGTTTTCCCAAATAGAGCTCATATTGAGATAATCACAAATAAGCCAAGAAAATAGAGACTATGATGATGGTATAGTAAGTGCTATAAAAATAAAGCAAGGGATAGAGATACAAAGAGGGGAGCTGGTGAAGGGTGTGAGTGGTGGTGGCTATTTTAGAAAGTGTCCCTGAGGAGTGATACTTGAGTAGAGAACTGAGTGAAACAAGGCAGTGGCCATGTTCTGATCTAGGGCACAGGTAGCAAACACAAGGCCCGCAGGCCAAATCCACCCCCCCCCCCGCCCCGCCCCACCTTGTTTTACCTGGGCAGGCACCTTTGGCTGGACACCTTGTTTCTGTGCAGCTCACTTACCTGTTAAGGAATAGTTACATTTACACAGTCATAAAATGACACTTAGCCCTTTGAAGGCAACCATGAGACTGATGTGGCCCCCGGTGAAAATGAGTTTGACACCCCTGATCTAGGAGAAGTGTATTCTCAACATAGGTAACAAGTAAGAAGGCCACAGGGCAGGAAGAAGTTTGGAAAGTTCCAGAAACATCAAGCAAGAGTTGCCAAAGATAGAATGAACAAGGTGGATGGAAGGGGTAGGAGACAGGAGGGTAAGAGACCTCACCCTTTAGCATAGGTAGGCAGGAGAAAGATCATGAGACTACAGGGAACAGGGTACATTTAGGGGGATTTGCAGATGACTGACTATGATTACAGAGGCAAGCATTTGAGGTTGGGAAGCAGTGAGACAATGAGTCAGATTTGTGTATATGTTGAACACATAGAAGGGTAAGGTACTGGGTGGGAAATGAATGACCTGGCACCTTGAACTTCACTGAGGCAGACAGGAGATGCATGATGGGATAAATCTGATGGGAAAGAATTAGCTGTCTCCGTAGCTGCTGACTTGGATTGGTCTGCGGGCAGCTGAGGCTTGTGGTGTCCCATGGAGCAGAGGAGAAAGGACTACCGGAGGCTCTCAGAGCTCTCTGGGGCTCCTGTGTTTCTATCTGAGGACTCTGTCTCAGCTGGGGAAAAGCCGCCATCACAGGTGTGCCATGGGAGTCTAGTTTCCATGAGAATAGGGCTTTTTCCCATATAACACTTAGCTGTATAAATAGATGATCTTCCTCAGTTAATGTTTGTTCCAGTGAATTGAATTTAGATCTTATGATTCTGAGAAAATGAATACTTGCAAAGAGTGACTTACACAATAGCCAACCAATCCAAGCTTGGATCAACTGAGACAAAGTTAAACCTATAACACAGGAAATCTTATAAACATTTCTATCATACTCATTAATAACACGCAAATTATTAAGAGTTGAAGCACTTCACATGCAAATAATGAACACCTTGTATTCGTATTAAGTAAATATGTGTTATTACACTCAGCCCTGGCTGGTGGCTCAGTGGATAGGCACTGGCCTACGAACCCAAAGGTCATTGGTTCGATTCCCAGTCAGGGCACATAACCAGGTAGCAAGCCAGGTCTCCAGCCAGGTCTGTAGCTGGAGGCAGGTGAAAGGCAACCATACGTTGATGTCTCTCTCCCTTTCTGCCTCTCTCCCTTCTCTTCTCAGAAAATAGTGAATAAAATCTTAAAATATATATATAAATGTGTGTACATGTGTGTGTTATTACATATGTGCTGATACATACATACATAAGAGATATTGAATGTAAGACCTTCTTTGGTGTTAGATATGCATTTGAAACTTTGTATTAATTTTTAAAATTGTGACATTTCTAACTAATTCTATCTAAAAACAGCCATTTCTTCTCTGTGGCCCTCATCACACTTAAAAAATAATTGAAAACTTTTGAAAATGTGATTAATCATGCCCTTTAAGTAGTTTCTCAAATTGAGGACAGGTTAGCTAATATTCCTGAACTTTTCTATGTAGCTCATTAACTCCCTGTCAGACATTAACCTCAAAAAGCATTTCTTTCATTATGATGACTGGAGAATATGTATTGGATGAAAGTAATAAAGGTATCATTGTCATTTAATTTTATTGCTGGAAGAAGCTTTCAAATTTATTAAGAAGTAAGGGAGGCTGTAAGAGAATTGGCTATAATTTGAGTCAATAATGAATTGATTCCTGTTATGATTCCATATGTAAAGAACATTTATCAGTAATTAGGTAATAACTTAATCTTAAAGAAACATTGGTATATAAAAGTCAAAAATACTGAAATTTTATAATATGCTTAAAATGTCTTTTTAAAAAAAAAGTCAAAGAAAGACAAGCAAATACACAACACAAAACCACACCTTCAGATCATTGCTAGTAACTTCATTTTGAGTATCCTATTTCCATTTTGCAATTGGTAAATTACAGATTAGAGAGTTTAAGTGAAGTCTTCAAAGTCACAGACGAAAAATTAGTAACACCCATGGTTCTTACGGATGGCAGGCGATTTTAATCAGCCATTTCCTCGTTCATTCTATATCCATAGTTCAAGTACTCACTCCCAAATTACCAAGTCTCTTCTACGTTTTGAAGCTGCCTGGTAGTTAGTCGTGGTGGACTCATGGATAGGACTGATTGACCTGATGCTTATACCAACTTTCTCACATCTAAACTTACAAACCAAACCAAACCAAGAAGTACAGCTTTCATCTCCTGCTTTGAATTTGCTGCGGGGCCCTGCTTTAGAATGTGGACAATCAACGACAGATGAATACAATTACCAGTCCTAATGAAAATCCATTGCCTTAGCGAACCAAGGTGTTCTTTGTTAGACATGCTGTTTAAAAGACTGAGCAAGCCTTGGCTGGTGCGGTTCAGGGGATTGGGCACCAGCCTGCGAACTAAGGGGTGTAGAATCAAATCCCACTCAGGGCACGCGTCTGATCGCGATGTACCTCACCTGTTTCTCTCCTCTCTCCCTCTCTTCCCGCCCCCGTTCTCTAAAAATAAAGACTTCTTAAAAATGAAAAAAAAAAAAAAAAAAAAAAGTAAAGGACTAAAATAAATGCCAATTTGACATTATTTCTTTCAGTGATAAAATATTTCTGAAAGTGGAGTTAGTGGTTGAAGACACAACGAGCCTGTCACGCTAATTTCAGCCAGTATTCTGACTCAAAATGTTTTCCTCCCTCTGCCGCTGCCACGGCCCACAGCGAGTTTATTCATTAAATTTAGGCGGTGTTTGCTTTTCCGAACTCTTTGCTGAGAAATTAATTTCCAAGCTCTGGTCATGACTAGGGTGCTTTAACTGGAGGAAAATAATGAGTTTGCCTCATCCGCAGCAATCCACAGATCTGATTACCTGTGTGATTTCTACATTCCACTCACGGCTGATAGTTGAAGCCACTCTAATGATTTCCCAGCTTCGGCTCTCTGCTCCTGTCACCCTTAAAGAGGGGATGTTTGTTTCCCGTTGGATGAAGGGAAGCTCTCGCTGACCATGTCGCTTCGGAGTCTCCAAAATCTATCTATTTTGAATCCCTAGATCTTTCTTGTTCTGTTAAGGTCTTGATTTATGCCATCTCATATGAACAGATGGTCTTGTCCGGTTGCAACCTTAATTTCCCTGCAGTTCTCAGCTCTTTTGTTTCCTTCTGTGATCTCCACTGCCCCCTACTGGGGCTATGGGGTGGTCAGCAGCAAAGACACTCACACCTGGGTAAGGTTCAGGTTTACTCATCTGTAAAATGGGGATACCCATATTGCAGACATGTTGAAAGTATGAGAGGAGGCCATGCATGTAATGTGCTCCTCAAGTGCTTGGCACATACTGTGGTAGGCACTGGGTACATGTAACTGCTCTTGTTATTTTCTTATATATCCAAAGTCTTCTTTGTGACCCAATTTCTCCTGATGTGTGGGCTTTACATATTTCCCTCTTTTTATTTTTAAGATTCTAGCATGCTTTTCTAAAACCCTTCAAAGAGAATCAGTTTCTTGAGAGGAAATTTCCCCTCTTTGTCAGCATTGGTTTGACTATTCTAGAACATTCTGGGTTCTTCCTTTGGTTGATACTAACTTAGAATTTCTCCAGTTCTCTCCTTGGATGCCAATTCCAAGAACTCAGCAAGCCAATAGGTGGAAGCAACCCAGATGTCCACTGATAGGTAATGGATAACCAAAATGTGATATGTACATATAATGAAATATTATTCAGCCTTAAAACAGAAAGAAATTCTGACATATGCCAAACATGTATGAACCATGAAGACATGATGCTAAGAGAAATAAGCCAGCCACAAAAAGATAAATACTACATGATTCTACTTTATGATAATATTATATGAGATAGTGCAGTAGTCAAATTCATTGCCAGAGGCTGGGGAGATGGGGAAAGTGGATACTTGTTGTTTTATGGGTATAAAGATTTAATTTTGCAAGAAGAAAAAGTTCTGAAGATTGGTTGCAAAACAATGTGATATACATACATACCATTACTAAACTGTACACTTGAAAATGGTTAAGAAACATTATATGTATTTACCACAATTAAAAAAATTCTTATCACAAGTAGAGAGATTTCAAAGCACAGAGAATGTCAGTTAAAACTCACACTTGTTTTTTTCAGATCCTTAGCTTTTATGGGGATAAATTTCAATGTTTCTGCTTATAGCTTTGTTTACAATCATTGTCATTTTCTAAAAGCTTTAAAAACTGTGTTTCCATTATAGTCATTGAATAATTAAAGATTTTAAATTGTTGATTCCCCAGCAAGGGCACATAACCAGGTTGCAAGCCAGGTCTCAGCCAGGTCTCAGCCAGGTCCATGGCTGGAGGCGGGTGAAAGACAACCATACATTGATGTCTCACTCCTTCTCTGCCTCTCTCCCTTCCCCTCTCTCTAAAATAAATAAATAAGTAAAATCTTTTAAAAGAAAAAAAAAAAACAGATTTTAAATTGTGCTTAAAATGCAAGGACCTATTTTAAAAGCTTAACACAATTTTAAGACCCTTTAACCTACAAAGTTGTTCTTCAAAGGCACCAACATTTCTAAAATGTGATTGATGACAGAAGCAAAATACAGTAGCTCAATCCACCAAGCCAAAGAGTTTCCTTTAGTATGTAACAATAACTTAATTTTTTAAATTGTATTATTATATGTATACTTATATTTCTAAGTGTTGACAGCTGTAACTCCTGTGCAATTTTGTACAACTTTCAATGTTGAGTTTGAGTATAATTATGAGTTATGCGTGCAACAAAACTAATTCTAGAGATAGAATTCTGCTTTACAAACTTTTTAATTTAAAAACTTCATTAGTTAATTATTAGTTCTAATTGAAATTCAGATTATCAACACACACTCGTACATACATACCCCAAATAAAGCACTACCAAAGTATATGCTAACATGTTTACAAAATGCAGTCTCATCTAGAAACATATTATCCCCCCTATCTAACTATTTGGTTTTTCTTTATGCCATTCAGAATTATAGTTTTATTAAAAGGCCTTGCATATTTCTTGTCACTTTAAGTATTTTATAATTATTGTTTCTTTTGTGAATGGAATATGCTTTTCTCTTGCATTTTCTAATTCGTCATTGCTGTGGCTATGAATTTTTAATAAACAACTTAATTGTCCTGTACTGATCTTTTATTGGACCAAAGTAATGTACTCTTGTTAGTTTTCATATGTATTTCAATATATTTTGAGACATTTTCTAGTTAGACAATGATATCATCTGCAAACTATCACAGCTACATTCATTCTCTTTCAATATTTGTACTTCAATTCTTTTTCTTCTTGCACTGAATTAGCTAGAACTCCCAGATCAGCGTTGAATAGTGGAAATGACAGCCAGTACTCTTATCTTATCCCTTATTTTAATAGGATTGTTTCTAATGTTTCACCATGAAATATGCCTCTTGCTGTCACCAGAGAGAAAGAAAGATTACAAAGCTATAATTTGACAAACAAAACTTTTGTCCTTTAAACAAATTGTATAGATGAGGAAATTTTTAAAAACAAACAATTATTCAGTCCTTCACACTTACAATCACAGGGTCTTTTTTATTCATAACCTAAGAGCTCTTCAAGAATTGCTTTATGGTAATCAAGAAAGGAAGGGGGTCTCAAGACATCAGCTAGGTAGATGGGACCCATGACACTCAAAAAGAAAGATAAAAGTGAAATTTGTGCCATTTTAAAAGGGCATTGATAACACACATGCTATTTATCCAGACAAGTATTGGGAAAGGCACCCCAGCAGCTCTTCCGGAGGATCTATAAAGAGACCACAAAGTTGGTGCAGAGGAGTAAAATATTAAGTAGCTCTTTGCTGAGAAAATAACATTTAGAATATGTAACATGCAGTTTTATTGATTACTGAGTTTGCTTTCTTTTGTATAAGAAATGTTTCTAATTAAATTTAATTGGATTTATAGCTTATAAAAACTTTTCAAAGAAAGAATAATTTTAAATTTATCAGAACTTTTAGCATCTATTAAGTAGACATTTTTACCATTCACCTATTCATGTAACAAATTACATAATAGATATGTCTAATGTGAATCATGCTCATATTTCTGGAATAAATCCTGGTCATGGTTATCCTGCTGTTTTCAATTTTGCTGATATTTATTAAAGGTTTTTTTAAATATTTGATCATAAGGGTGATGGCAAACATTTGAGGATATTTCCACCTGTTCCTCAACAGTTCAATGACCTTTTTGGGTAAATCTGGGTTAGATACCTTTTTGGTACTACATTTTTATTTATGTATGTTTACTATAATTTCTACCTTTTCTTGAGTGAATTTTTGTAATTTTTATACAATAATCCATTTCATTAAATTTATAAAATTTTACTTTCATATTAAAAAATCTATTAGCCATGTTTATATCTTTTTTTTAATTTAATTTTATTGTTGTTGTATTACATCCATCCCCTTTTTGCTCCCCTCTGTCCTCTTCCTGTTTATATCTTTTTTTAATTACTAAAACTATCCTTCACCATTTCTCTATTTATTTCCTTCAGATATTTCATGCCTTTGAAACTTTTCCTTGATAATGGTAGATGAACTTTATGGGTGGTATGAAAGTGTTTGATTGTCAAATATTTTCCCTCCAGCAGTAACTGGTTAAGTACTGTATTCTGTTTGCTTTGGCTGCCTCCATGAATTACCACTACAAAGATCCAATGCAATAAGAAATGTGTCCTAACATCAAGACACCTGGATTCCCATCCTAGTTCCAGAAGTTACAAGCTTTGTAGACAAATGCATACCATGCCAAGAACTAGCTACTACTCTCAAGGTGAGAATCATTACAACAGGGGCTAATGGCCCCAGGTAGAGAAGGTAAACCATAATGATGTTTGGTCTCTAGTCTTCTTCTGGCTCACGGAGCACAAGTATAAAAAGCACTCTTATGAATTCAGTTGTGTATGCCCCCAAATTCATATGTTGAAGCCCTCAGAATGTGACCTTATTGGGAAATAAGGTCATATTGGGAAATAAGGTCATTACAGATGTAATTAGTTAAGATGAAGTTATACTGGAGTACAGTGGGCCCCTAATCCAGTATGACAGGTGTCCTTATGAAAAGATTTCATGCCCTATTAAAAAACTGGGCATAGACAAAAACACAGGAGAACACCATGTAAGGATAAAGAAAGAAATTTGGGTAAATCTTCTACAAGTTAAGGATTGTCAAAAATTGCCAGAGGTGGAAAGAGATGTCGAATAGATTCTTCCTCACATCTTTCAGCAAGAATCAACTCTACACTTTGATTTTTTTAACTTTATTTATTATTTTTTATAGAGGGAAAGGGAGAGAGAGAGGCAGAGAGGGAGAGAGACATCAATGTATGGTTGCTTTTCACCTGCCTCCAGCTATGGGTCTGGCTGGCGACCTGGTTTGCAACCTGGTTACGTGCCCTGGCTGGGAATCGAACCTGCAACCTTTGGGTTTACAGGCCAACACCTATCCACTGAGCCACCAGCCAGGGACTCTACACTTTGATCTTGGATTTCTAGCCTCCTAAGTAGTCACTTACTTTCTTATAAGCATCTCTATCAAATTAGTACAAGCACTAAGTTAGATGGTATCTCTGGGAGTATCTCTAAATACTCCAGCATTTCATGATTCTAGTCTTTGTGACCCATTAAAGGCTGTATTAGTCAGCCTTCTGCTGCAATAATGGTGCATTACTAACTCCAAAATGCAATAGCTTAAATCACAAACATTTATGTTTCATTCATGGGTTGTGGCTTTGTTTAATGCTGGGCTGGGCCAGGCTGGACTTGGACCCAACATGTGGGGAAGATCCAGGTCTATCCTATCTTATCATTTGGGGAGCAAGACTGTTCTTGGGTGGAAGTCAAGCCAACCCACCCAAGTATCATATAGAATATATTCATCCACATTCCATTTGCCAAAGCAAGTCGTCTGACCAAGCCCAAAGTCATAGAGGAGTTGAGCTAGTGAAGTTAGGAATATATACTCCGCCTATAGCTGAGTATAAATAACTAATTACTAACAAATAATACAGTCTGCTGCACAGACCCTATGGCTTAAAATGAGATTTTGGAGGAAGCGCAGGGCAAGTCGTATACATGTATTGAATAAAAAATTGATTACATTTATAATAATCAAAATATAGCAGTTTTCTGAACAATCACATTGCTTTTGTGCAGAGTTAGATAAGCTACTTCCTTTTCCTGAAATGCCATTCCTGCCTGGTATGGGGCTTTGCATACATCAAGAAGTCAATAAATGTTTGTTGAATTTATGTGTCAATTTAACTTTTCCTTTTTGATGTGATTTCTAAAGAAAAAAAAGAGCAGCCTTTCAAAGGCATTAAAAAAATGACTCCGTTGAATTGAGGACAGGAAAAAGAAGAGCTCTTTGAGTATAGCTGTTGATGGAGACCCATAAAGTTCATCTGATTCAAGGATTACAAACAAGAAAATAAAATGCTATCCTACTGAGATTCTCTGACCTCTTTAAGGGCCCGTGACTTGGTCCCAAATTAATTAAAGTCTACCTCTTTTATTCAATCCATCTCTTTTGAACTTAATTAATTGTCTCATAATTTTATTTGTTATTTTTTCTAGAAATGACAGGAAAATCTTAACACATTTTATTCTCTCACTCTGGAACTTCCAGGGGTGAATCCCAGGCATATGTATAATGAAAATGTTTCTTAGGTGATTCTGATGCATAATTTATATTAAAAATTATCTTTATAGAAAATGGGGAAATCTATAACAGTGTCAATTATATAAAAGTAATTTTTAAAAATCATGGTTATAGAGGCAACAAAATAAAACCCCAAGAAGCCTCTTCATTTCCCCACAAACAAGCCTGAGCATTGGGAAACCATGTTCAGCCCTGTATCTTGCCCTGTTCTCCAAATCAGAGCATCATTTGCCTCACCAGAACGGAAAGAGCATGCATATTAAGTTCTGGAAACATGAGTTTGAATTGTTGCTCTGCCATTTACTGCCTGTGTGACTTTAGAACATCACTAAAGTTGTTTTGTTTTTTTTTTTTTAAAGATAAAATAGAATTAATTATAGGACCTACCTCAGAAAGCTGTGTTGAGGATTAAGTGAATAATGCATACACAATGTTGACACATGGTAGGTACTCAGTGAGCATTTGCTCCCTCCTTTGGCAGGGCATGGCGTCTGCACCCAGAAAAATGACTGGGCCCTGGAGAAGTAAGCTGCATTCTCCCTTTGAGAGCCAGTCTCCTCCACTTCGAGAAACAGTGTGTGCACCTCACGCAAAGCCAACATGCGGTGGGTAAAATCTTAACTGTGAACCATTTAATGATCATTGTTATTGTAGTTTAATCTGAAAAGTCTGTGTGAAACTAAATAAATAAAAGATAACAGGAAAAAATTTTAAATCCAGTAACTACTTTTGCTAAAGCTTTTTCTACTTGATTACTCAAACAGCTGCCCTTTGAAGTCAGGATTTTTCATAGATGTTTTTTGTATAGTGGTAGACGTCCCCTCTGTTCCTAGTTAGCTGAGTGTTTTTTAACATGAAAAAGTGTTAAAAGTGTTGGATTTTGTCAAATATTTTCTGCATGAGTTGAGGTGATCATGTGGTTTTTGCCCTTTATTCTATTAATATAGTATGTTTTGTTTATTTATTTATTTGTTTTTGGTCAATACTCACCCAAGGACATTGGAGAGAGAGAGAGAGAGAGAGAGAGAGAGATCAATTGGTCACCTCTGGCATGTGCCCTGACCCAGCATTGAATCTGCAACCTTTCCTTTTATGGGACCATGCTCTAACCGACTGAGCCGTACCAGCCAGAGCACTGTGTTTTATTTGATTTTTTTTATATTGAATCAACATTCTAGACATACATTCCACTGAGTCATGGTTTCTAATCCTCTTTTGTGTTGTTGTTGCTGGATTTTGTTGAGGAATTTTGTATCTATATTCATAAGGGATACTTGCTTATAGTTTTCTTGTGATATCTTTGTCTGAGTTTTGTCTTCATAATATTGACCTCATAAAATGAGTTATGAAGTTTGCACTCCTTTTCTACTTTTTGGAAGAGTTTGAGGATTGGTGTTCATCCTTTAAACATTTGATAGAAGCGAAGCCATCTGGTTCTGGGATTTTTCTTTGTTGGAAGTTCTTAGGTTACTACATCCATCTCTATAATTGTTTTAGGTCTCTTTAAAGTTTCCATTTCTCTTTGAGTCAATTTTGGTAATCTGTATTTTTCTAGGAATTTGTTCATTTCATCTAAATTACCTTTACTTTGGGCATAAAATATTTGTAGCATTCTCTTATAATCCATTTATTTCAGTAAAGTTGGTAGTAAAGTACCCTCTTTCATCCCTAATTTTAGCTATTATTCCTGATTTTACTAATTTTATAATTTCCTTCCTGATTTTAATAATTTTCTCTTTTTTCTTTTTTTTTTTTAAGACTTTATTTATTATTTCCAGAAAGAGAGGAAGGGAGAGAGGCAGAGAGGGAGAGAAACAGAGAAACATCAATGTATGGTTGCCTTTCACCTGCCTCCAGCCACAGATCTGGCTGAGACCTGGCTTGCAACTTGGTATGTGCCCTGGCTGGGAATCAAACCAGCGACCTTTGGGTTCACAGGCCAGCACCTTATCCACTGTGCTACCTGCTAGGGCCAATTTTCTCTTTTTTCTTAGTGAGTCTAGCTAATGGTCTGTCCATTTTGTTAATCTTTTTCAAATAATGAAATTTTATTTTATTGATTCTCTGCACTATATTTCTATTGTCTATATTATTTATCTTCATTTTACTCTATATTATTTTTTACCCTGACTTGTTCACTTCATTCATTGGAGTCCAAAACAAGATTGAATATATATATATATATATATAGTCCTGAAAGTATCGGCCACGCAAACTCATTGGCTCGATACTTTTGGGACAGATACGTATTTATATATGGCGGGAGAGCAAGCAAAGGCGAGGTGACAGGTACAAATGAGCATGAACTCTGAGCACATACTGAGCCTGGACGAGGAGATGTCTTCAATGGGGAAAAAGCTAGTGAGGGAGCCAAGGAGTCAAAGAGAAAGAAGGTGCGCCGTACAAAGGGGTCTAACAGAAAAAGCTCAGCCTGTCCGATTCCGTCTTGTTCAGGCCTGCTTTGTTCCCCATGGCCTTCAACCTAATAGCATCTGCTTAGTCTTGCATGTAGATGCTCTCGTCATTCGGAGGAATTCTGCTTGAGATTTACAAAAACAGCCCCTCCATTTCCTTTCCCTTTACATAAAAGAAGCCTGCACGCTCTACTTTGCAGGGATGGAATTTGGGCTCCTACCTTTTCAATCAATATACTTTTTCTTAATCCAAACTCTGATGGTTTGAGCATGGCCTTTGGATGGGTAACAGTGGCTTTCTGTTTTAATAATTTCAACTCTTCTCAAAACCTTCTTGCTAAGAGATGGCTTCCATTCTACTTTCCCTACTTTACAGCAAGTCCTAGTCCTTTGTCTCGATATTCTCACTCCTCTCTTACCTCTCCCCAGCTCTTTGGGTTAATTAACATTGAAAGCGTTTTCATTAAGTCAGCTGTATCACTATGGTCTGGCTTTTGGCCAGTGACAAAAGTGCTTCTAGGGCTTTGCCGTACAGTATATCATTTGATTCCCACCCCCTAACACAAACGAATACACAGATACAACTTAAAAATGGTTTGAATATAAGATACTTGTGTAACCAATTCAATAAATCATGCAAAAAGATTAATTACACATTTTTAGGTATAATTTGAGTTCAACCTCCCTCTGTGCATTGCTCTATAAGTACTAGGATCCTAAAACTTGGAGGTTTTATTTAGAATGACATCATCTTCCTGGCCCTTTGTTCATGTCTATTCTCCTGGCTGCAACTCAAACAAATGTCAAGCAGAACTAAAATCAGAAGAAGGGAAAATGGTTGTGTGGAATTGACTAAATCAACCTGTATTTATTATAAAGCTTCTCTGGGATGAATGCTGTAAAGGTTGAAGAATCAAAGAAAGCTCAAGATACTTCAAAAGTTAGAGGGTTTATTTGAATTCTTAAAATAATCCATTGACCTGATTTCAATTTTTACAGTTTGTAATATTTCTTTGATTACTGTTGAGGGTAAGCACTTTAAAATACATTTTTATTGTCATCTGCATTTCTTTTTGTGAATTGTGTTTGTGTATTTTGCCCATTATTCTTTGGAAGTACTAGTTTTTTTCCTTGTTACAATGTCACATATTATAAATCTTGACCTTTTGTTTACGATATTTGTCATAAACGTTGTTCCTGGTTTGACATTAATATTTTAAGGTTGCTTTTGATTTTTCAACTTTCAAATGTTTTAAACTTTAATGTAGAAAAATCTATCTATTTTTTCCTTTGGGTTATCTTCCATTGCTTTTTTTCATTTTCTTTTCTTTTTTCTTTGGTTTAGTAAAGCCTTCACTTTCTAAAATCAGATAAATTTTTTTCAGTCTTTTCCTTCAGTTTTTACCATTTTTGAATTTTACTCTTTAATCATTCTATATTGAGTTTTAGAATATAGTGTGAGATAAAGACCTAAATTAATAATTTTCCCAAATGGTTGAATCTCCTATTCATTGTTATTGATGAACTCACCCTTTCTCATTTATGAAATTTAAAGCATTATACAAGTAATAAAAATTCATTTTAAGATATCAGAAAAAACAAATAAAGGTAAAAGCACATATTTTCTCTCCACTCTTTGTTGAGTATTATCAATTTGTTTTGTTTCTACATTTTCTTCTCTCAATGTATGTATGCGTATATTTCTCCTCCAAATGGAATCATATTGCAATATGGTTTTGTAACCTGATATTTTTCCACAGTAATGTATCATGACTGGCTTTCCATGTCAAGCAATATACTTTTACTGCATTGTATCCTAATTAAATATACTGTACATTTTATTTTTTAAAGATTTTAAAAATTCATTATTTTTAGAGAGAAGGGCAAGGAGGGAGGAAGAAAGGGAGAGAAACATCAATGTATGGTTGCTTGTTACGTGCCTCCAGCTGGGGACCTGGCTGGGGACTTGGCTGGAGATCTGGCTTGCAACCTGGTTATGTGCTCTGACTGGGAATCAAACCAGCGATCCTTGGGTTCACAGGCTGGTGCCTATACACTGAGCCACACTAGTCAGGGTACACTGTACATTTAAAATAGTAAGTACATATATCCAGCCTTAGCTAATGTGGCTCAGTGGATTAATTGAGTGCAGGCCTGTGAACCAAAGGGTCGCTGGTTTGATTCCTGGTCAGGACACATGTCTGGGTTATGGGCCAGGCCCAGCTGGGGGCGTGTGAGAGGCAACTGACCCATGTATCTCTCACACATGAATGTTTCTCTCCCTCTCCTTCTCCCTTCCTTCCCCTCTAAAAATATATAAATAAAATTCTTAAAAAGTGAGTATATATAGCTGGATGGATGTTTACCAACTGAACACAGCCATGCAAGTAGCTACCAGGTCAAGTAAAAGAATATTACTAGCACCCCTTCAAATGGCTCTTTCCAGCCTTCTCCCTTCCCATCGTTCACTCTCCTGATGTGTTTCACAGTCCTATTTCTGACAGCTGCACAGTATATTCCATGACAAATATGTATCATGATATGCTTGCTGTGGGTTAAATGATGTCCTCCCAGAAGTTATATTGAACTCTAATCGCCCAGTACCTTCCAGCATAACCATATTTGGAAATAGGGTCTTTACAGTTGCAATCAAGTTCAGATAGAATCATTAGGATGATACTAATCCATTATGAGACCGGTGCCCTTAAAGGGGAGGATGCTTTATTAGGGACAGACACACACAGGGAGAACACCCTGTGATGGGAGAGGCAGAGACTGAAGTGATACAGCTGCAAGAGAAAGAACAGCAAGGATTGACGACCACCATGAGAAGCTGGCAGAGGCAAACTCAAAGCAGACTCAAAGCACACTGCCTTGCTGACACCTTGATTTCACTTTAGCCTCCAGAACAATGAAAGAATAATCTTCTGTTGTTTTAAGACACCTAGATGGTGGTATTTTGTTTTGACAGCCCTAGGAAACTAATAGATACCTAACCTAATTTTGATGATTTCAGATTTTATCATTTTTATAGTGTTACAAACAGTCCTTTAATTGTTTTCTTAGAAGAAACTATGAAAGTGAACTATCTGTATTAAAGAATATTAACAGAGAATATTAGTAAGATAATGACTATGAGTCACCAAATCATTATCTTTAAGTATTGTACTTGGTGATACAAATGATATGGGCTGATTTCTTTTTCATGCATTTTCCCGTAACTTCCCATTTCTCCAGGCTTCCCAAGCCTCTGTGAACAGTGTGCCTCATAAAGATGTAACTGAGTCCTGCCATCATCTGCATAAAGCCAAATTTTCAGCTCCTTATCTTTGGGCGTCTCTGGAGGGTTCAAGTTCCATCTGTCATTCAACTTCTTGAATAACCCTCTCACACTCTTCCCCTGCTCCAAAACTCCTTAACACATCCTCCCATAAAGACTTTGGGGGCATGGCTGTGTTACTCCCCCTGAGAGTGCACTGTGTCAGTGAAAAGGGCTCATCTCAGGGCTTCAGAAGCTGAGCCTCCAAGATGACAGGGCATTGTGACATTTCGTGTGGCCCTTGCTGCCTTAGAACCGAACAACGAGAAAAGGCCTTCCTTCCCCACTCTGTACTAGGAGCGCCAAACAGCACTGCTGTCCTCCTGTCTCCCAGAGTGCCATCATCCGTAGCCCCATCACTCTGGGTTTACCAGAATCTCCATTCCTGTCCTCCCCACTCCCATCCCTGACCCCCATGTAAAATATTCCAAATTGGTTAGTCTGCTGAGTTATCAGACTTCATGCCAAGACAGTTTGAGCCACTTTAGACTTAAACTCATTACCTGCATCTTTTTGAACTTTCATGTTTTTATACTAATATGTCAAATTTTCTCTTATTGCTCTTAAAAATCTTGCATGCTACCCGTTTATTCTCCCCAGTAAACACAGGAATAGTTTTGTCAGCTACTAAGAGCTAGTTAAGGATGGCATTACACCAGTGAAATTAATGAACAATTACCAGCTTTGAAGTGTTTGGCTTCCATCAGGAATGAGGGCTTGTTCCTATACCTACCTAAATGTTCCTTGACATCTCCACCAGAGGGATTTGGGGAGGTGGAGAGGAATAGCAGAGAGCAGTCCAAGGGCCTGCTGAGTGGACTTTGGGAAGCTGGTCAAGCATTGCTGGCTCCATTGCTGGAGAGGTAATTGGAAAAGGAGGCAGGATGAGTTCTGAGACAACTCTGGGTATCTTCCAGGAATCCTTGATTTTTTTTCATGGCACTGGATGAGATCGTGTGCTGAGAGAACAAACCTGATGAAAGTGAAAAATAAGCTGATGTAGTACATTTGCCAGACAGGAGAAATTGTGGCTGGACCCTGGAGCCGAGGAGCATGGAAAGAGGGGCAAATTGAGAGTGAGGAGTGGTAGGGCTTGTGGGCATGGCTAGCCAGGTATGGGGGGGCAGGGGCTGCTCTAAAAGTCAAGAGACTTGGCTTCCAATCCAGGCTCTGAAATCAGCTCTCCCTGTTCCCTTGAACTAGGGGCTTTCCCTCTGGAGCATCTAGTGATTGCTTCTCAACATAAGGGTGCTCACTGAATGAGTCTGGTTGCCTTCTTGATCTATAGAGTATAGAGTAGAGCATCACAAGAGTTGCATGGTGGAAAAAAAATCCAAGATGTTAAAAACTGCCACATCTGAACCAAAGGGCATGATTGTAGAATAAGATATGAAAACATGAGAATTCAAAGGGCCTTTGGGATGATTCCTGCTGGTGGAATAGGAAAGAAAAATCAAATCCCCAGTAGTCCAAGAGCTTTATTTAGGGATAAGGGACATCTTCAAAGAAAGTGCTTTCCAAATGAGTTCATTTTCCTTATTGGGTGAGGAGCCCCTGGGATGCCAAGTTTTCCAAGATACTGTGGCTTCCTTCATAGGGGCAGACACAGGCACCTCTGCTCCTCCTGGCAGCAGACTCTAGTCACAGGAAAAATTACCACGTGTCCTTGGGGCTACAAGTTTGAAAAATATTATGCCATTGGAATTGCTAATTTTGTCTTAAATTTGTTTTCCTTTTTGGGGTAACTCTTTTACTTCAGATTTTGCTGTAATCCAAGCTAATCTTAATTTAACTCTCTCACAGAGATAAACTCTTCAAACAGGGCCCCAATGGATGTTTGTCCCTCAAATGAAGATTTCTGGAAGCCTCTGGCAGAAACTGACATCTGGAGACCAAGTCCTCAGTAGAACCTACATTGCTTAGAACCTGCCAGACTAGATCCATGTCTGTTATTCCATCCCCCAATGCTGATCCTTGGCCAATACATTATCCCAATTATGTCCTCCTGACTTTAACCCCAGAAGTCACCCAGGCCCTCCCTTCTTCATTATGGCTAACCTAATGGTTAACCCTCAAATACCTTTCTTTGCCATGTCTTCAAAGAAGAAAGATGAAAATTGTAAGTTCTTTATGGTAGCCAGACTCCAAAGCAGCCCCTATGATCTCCACCTCTTGTTACTCATACACTTGTATTGTTTTGGTTTGCAGTGAATGGTTTATAATAGAAGCAATGGGAGGAGACAGCTATCATGTGGTGAGGTCCCTATAGCTACACCCACATGACTAAGGGATCCAGCCCCTATGAGTATTCAACCTTTGAGTGAGCAGAGAAGTGGATCCTCCTCCTGCTTTAGCCTTCAGATATGACTTTAGCCTTGGCGGACAGCTTGACTCCAATGTCATGACAGACCCTGATCCTGGAACCACCTGACGTGTAGAAACTCTATGAGATAATTCATATATGATTTTGTAAGGTACTAAGTTTGGGGATAATTTGTTACACAGCAACAGGTAACTAATACAATGTATGCTTTGTTTTTGTTTGTTTGTTTTATTTTTGAGTGAAGATACATAGAATCAGGAAGACATTTGCTACGTAAAATGACAAATCAACATTTGTCTCTTTAGTGCCAGGCTCTGTTCTAGGTACCTAGATCCCTAAATTAATTGACTAGTAAAAAGTACCTGGGATGCTGGTTAAACACACATATTACTAGGCCCCTTTCTCTAGGTTTAGGGTGGGACAAAAGAATCAGTACACTTAATCAGTACCCTAGATAATTCTTATCATCAGGCAAGTTTGCAAAATATTGCAGAAGAGGGTTCAACAATGAATAGATGTAACTCTTCCTCAGGCAACAGGGCAAGATGGAAAGGAAATCAACACACAAAGATGCATCTACATTGAGACCCCAAGTAGTAAGGAAAGACGTGAAAAGCATTCGGGAAAATCAAGGAATGCTTTCTGGAGGGACTGACACCTTGAGCAAGATCTCAAAGGTTGGTTGATATCTTGTGAAGCAAGATACGGAAAGAACAACAGAGTGATAGGAAGAGATGGTACTTATCGGGTGCCTTCTAAGCACCAGGCATTGTGCCAAGCATTTTACCTGCCTTACCTTATTTAATCCTCATAACAACTTTATGCAGTAGAAGTTACTGTCATCTGGAATTTACAAGTGGGAAAGTTAGACTTTGGTTACCATACTGCACAAGGTTACAAAGTTCCTGTGTGCAGAGCTAGATAGAAAGGAGACAGCTGACTCTATATGCCGTGCTCTTAACCGCTATCATGTTCCACATCTCAATGCACAGGAGACTCGGAGATGTGAAAGGGCTGTGGCATTTTTGCAAGTGACAGTTTTGTGCAAATGATAGGCAAGGTGTTCAGGGAAGAATATGGACCAGGGGAAGATACTACATGAAGTGTTAGAACATGACAGTGACTTAGAGCAAGTCCAATTATTTGTTTTGTAAGCTAGGAAAATGTGCCCCAGAAAGGTTATGTGACTTGCCTAAAGTCGCACAGTTGATAGTGGCAAAGCAGACTCAACGTTCAGATTTCAGGCAGCACCCTTTCCATTGTGGACAATTGGAGGCCAAAATAGGATAGTCCTTGCATGCCTTGCTAAAAAGATCTGAGCTATTCCAGCTCATTTAAACCACTTTTTGTGCACAATTCAATGACATCAGTGCATTCACAGTGCTGTGAACAACCACAACCACTATCCATTTCCAGAACTGCCAACATCCAGAACAGAAACTCTGTACCCATTATACAGCAACTCCCCATTTTTGCTCTCCTGGTGCACACCATTGTACTTTCTGACTCCATGTGCCTCACATTTGTGGAATCACATATTTGTCCTTTTGTGTCTGGTTTATTTTATTTAACATGATGTTTTCAAAATTCATCCATACTGTAGCATGTATCAATACTTTACCACATTGTGTTACAGCGTTAACCATTTTTAAGTGTGCAGTTCAGTGAATTAAGCACATTCATATTGTTGCACAGCCATTATCACTATCCATCTCCAGAACTCCTTTCACCTCGTCAAACTTAAACTGCTTACTCATTAAACAGTAACTCCCTCTTCCTTATCCCTCCAGCCCCTGCCTGCCAACTGACATTCTACTTTCTGTCTCCATGATTTTGACTACTCTAGGTGCCTCATATAAGTAGAATTAAACAATATTGTTGTTATGTGACTGGCTTATTTCACTTAGCATAATGTTCTTACAATTCATTCATATTATAGCATACGTCAGAATTTCCTTTTTCAGCCCAAATATCATTCCATTGCATGAATACATGACACCTTGTTTATCCATATATCTGCCAATGGACATTTGAGCTGCTTCCACCTCTTGGCTATTGTGATTAATGCTGTTTAAACATGCGTGTACAGATATCTTTGAGACTCTGCTTTCCGTTATTTGGATGTATATCCCTAAGTGACATTTCTGGATCATTTGGTAAGTCTTTTTTTTTTTTTTTTTTTTTTTTTTTGGGGGGGGGGGGTAGTGCCATACTGCTTTTTACAGCATCTGTATCATTTTACATTCCCAACACCACTGCACAAGGGTTTCAAAATCTCCACATTCTCACCAACACTTGTTATAATTCCTCTCTTTTTTATAAAGGTGAGAAATATTCATATATATATATATATATATATATATATATATATATATATATGGGATTTTTAAAAATCCCATTCATCAATTGATGGCCATGTGGGTTCTTTCCATCTTTTTGCTAATCTGAATAATGTTGCTATGAACATTGGTGTATAAGTATAGCAGTCCTTGAATTCCATTTTTTTGGAAGTGGGGCTGTGGGATTATAGAGTGATTCTATAGTTAACTTCTTGAGAAATCTGCAGACTTTTGACGGAGATCTGTGCTCTGTAAGTTAGCTCAGGTCATCGTCATTGCCTTCTTCTGAACAGATATCCCGGGTGGGTGGGGGAACTCCTTCCTCCTTCCGGCATCCACGCTGCCCACTTCCCTCACCTCACTGCTTTGGTGAAAGCAGTTCTCTAACTCTCGTTTACACAGAGGCACTAGCGGCTGAGATGCAGCTGACCCCGAGGTCCAGTTGGGCTCGCCCGAAGGAATGAGATTTGGGTCGGCCCCAGCGTGTCCTGCAAGGGCGGTGTTCTGGGCAGGAGCGGAGGCTCCTCTGGGTTCTTTGAAATCTCACCAGCGAAGCGGGCCGTGTCCACCCACTCTGGCGGAGGCGCTGAGACTGACCAAGTGAGCCAGCCGAGAAGTCTCGGGCCCTGGGGCGCGCGTCGCCCCACCAGATGGGCACCTCCTAGCGCAGAATCCGCGCGGAGCCCTGCTCCGAGCTCGGGCGCCAAGGTTCCCGGCCGGGTTGGCGGTTCGGCGGACTGAGTCCCGGGAACACGCTCAGCCCTCCTGGCCCTGGCTCCCTCCAGCGTGTCCCACCTGGAGCTGTCTGGGGAGGATACCAAGGTCCTCAGTCGCTTGCACGCCTTGGCAACTCCTAGGTACCGCAGCTTCGAGCCCAGACGCCGAGCACGCCTCCCGGAGCCGGCAGCCTGCGCCCGTGTGCCCGTTGGCCACCGGGGGGCGGAGACGGCGAGTGCGAGGCGGGCGCGGCACTGGGGTAGACTCGCGGGGCCGCCCTTCCTCGGATCCGCAGCTGCTGCCCGAGAGCAACCCCCACCTGAACCGGGAAAGAGCCCCGAGAAGAAAAGGAAGAGAAAGGGGGCCTGCCCTCTTCTAGCGGGCTCCAGGGACAAGCGGCCTTTGTCCCCGTGCTCGGAATACAGAAACCCAGACTGGTCGGCTGGGCGCCGGGATGCCGCAGGTACTGAGCGCGCCCTCCAGGGAAATGCTCCAAGGACCCGCCCGCGCCGCATCTGCGGCTGCAGCTGTGCAGGGTCTCTGGCGTGGGGAGGGAGCTTTTCAAGAAATATGCAATCAAGCTCATTTTTTCAGGGGACCCGGTCTACCCACTCCTTCTGCTCTTAGGTATAGCCTCCGAAGCTCTGAGGACAGGGTTGGGAGCCAAAGAGGGTGTAGCAGCAGGGGCTGCAAAGAGAGGCTTCCAAGTTCGAAAGGGGACTGACTGTCTGGCCAGGGCGTCCGCGCTAACCCCCAGGGCCCCCAGAGGACACCATGAGGGACTGAGGTTTTTCTTTGAGGGGTGAGAATTAAGGAGGAAAGATCGCTGGACGGTGTTTCCCCACATCCTAAAATCTTCTAATATCCATTCCCCACAAGAAGTTTTTATTAGTCTTTGTTTTTAAACCCTGACTTTGAGACTTCTGGGTAACAGAAGGGTCTGCAAGGAGTATAGACCTCCGGACCCGCTGCAGCTGTGCCTGTCTGGGCTGCAAGCCTGGTCCCCTCGGACCTTTCAGCTCTTGGTTCTGTTCCTCACACCTGACAAGGGACAAAGGGTGAGGCTTCAGGGACAGAGCTGAATGAAGGCTCAGAGGAAAGAGAAAAAATCTGAGAAAAGTGGAGATGAGGAGCTGGGGAGAAAGACAAGAATGAGCTGAACTTCATTGGGGTACAGAACTTTAACCTTGGCCCCCCAAAGACAAACTTCAAATATCTTGCCTTTGTGGAATTGGGCAGCAGGCTTTCTGGGGTGTCCCAGGTGCCCCCCCTTGTGACTTCCTTTTCCAGGAACCTCAAGGTTTTTTGTTTTGTTTTGTTTTTTGTTTTTTTATTTTATTGTTGTTGTATTACATCCATCCTCTTTTTGCTCCCCTCTGTCCCCCTCCCCACCCACCCATTCCCCCCAAAGTCAATCCCACCTGTTGTCCATGTCCATGGAGGAACCTCAAGTTTTTCACACTTACCTTCTGTCCCTGGTTTTCTTGACATTTTCAGTGCTCTCCAGACTCCAGCCCTTCTCTTACATCCCAGCATCCTGGACTGCTATTTTCAAACACTGTGATGAACTATGACTAGGGGAAGAGGGCAGAGGACTTGTTCTCTTGTTCTTTGTCCTCTGTGATGCAGCAGGTAACCCCCTCCCCTCTTCACTGCTTACCCCCTACACCAGCCCAGTTACGTGGTACGGTGGAGTCAGTCACTTAGGCCAGAATTTTCCTTTCCTTTGCAGCTGACTGAGAAAGCTGAATCCCTTGTGCTTCTAGGGAGCAACATCCCATCTCCCCAGGGAACTCTGTGCTTACAAACATTATTGATCTGCTTGGAGAATATTGAAACTCTGAGTGTTTAAGCTATTTACCTCAGGCCATATACAACAAACCTTGGAAAGAGTTTTGCTCCAGAGCCCCCTCCCTAAGCCATTCAGTGATTAGGTTGTGACTTCAATCCCGTAACCTCTGTCTGGGGTCAAGCGTTGGTAAATGCTATCTGTGCCTTGCTCCTGGGCCACTCCAGACTTGGATGTGGGAACAGGAAGCCCAGTGAGGAGAGGGAAAGGGGCCCACTAGGCAGGCTCTGTGAATTTGGAGCTGTGTTTTGCCAGAAGGAGGGAGATCAGCTCATGGAGAACAGACAGGATGTCTCCAATCGCTCTTTGACAGTACTCAGATCACTCCTTTTAAGCAACAGAATGGGACCATTCCACAGGGACAAAGTTTAGGCTATCAGGACAAGTAATGGGGTTTAGAGGTCACTTTCCTTTTCTTCAGCCTCCCCCCACACACACACCCTACTTTGGTCCCACAGAAAGAAGTGCAACATTTCAGAATCTTCAGTGGAAGGGAAATAAATGGAAGCAGTACCTGATTGTCTCTATAATAATTCAACCTCCCCTGAATGAGTGGGTATGTGGTTGTTAATCACTTCTTTTCTCCCACTGGTTTCTTTACTTCCACTCCATCATCCCAATGTTCACTTTGCACAGGTGGCTAATGGGTCTGCTTAGGTTATAGGATGGTTTTTAATTTGTCCAGGTTCACTCACATATGTAGCCAACTGTTTGTTTATCTCTTAAAGGCTTAGGATGGAGCTCGGGTATTATATGCTGGCAGGGACACTCTGACTCATTAAAGCACGGCCAAGTGTCAGCAAAGAGAGGAGACATCAGTTTCCCAGACCTCGCCCCAGAGGAATTCCCAGGAGTGTTGCTAAAGACATCACCCAGCCAGATGGAGATCACCATGGAAGCTGTGGGTGAGAATGCCACCAGCTTCCCTTCTGTGCTTGACCCCCATGGAGGCCAAGCTGCTTCCTTCCCATTCAACTTCAGCTACGGTGACTATGACATGCCCTTGGATGAAGATGAAGATGTGACCAATTCTCAGACTTTCTTTGCTGCCAAGATCATCATTGGCATGGCCCTGGTGGGCATCATGCTGGTCTGTGGCATTGGCAACTTCATCTTCATCACTGCCCTGGCCCGCTACAAGAAGCTGCGCAACCTCACCAACCTACTCATTGCCAACCTGGCCATCTCTGATTTCCTGGTGGCCATTGTCTGCTGCCCCTTTGAGATGGACTACTATGTGGTGCGCCAGCTCTCCTGGGAGCATGGCCACGTCCTGTGTGCCTCTGTCAATTACCTGCGTACTGTCTCTCTCTACGTCTCCACCAATGCCCTGCTGGCTATTGCCATCGACAGGTGAGTGAGGGGACTGTGGGGACAATAAAAGAAGGGACAGTGGAACTGTTCATTACAGTTGTGATTAATGAGAACTATCTGTATTCACCATGGATATGGATATAAAAGGGCTCAAAAGTTGGCCCCATTACTTTTTAACCTTCTGGTTGAGATCAAGTGTAGCATCAAAAGTTAACCCATTGCCCTGGCTGGTGTGGCTCAGTGGATTAGCCCCAGCCTGCTAACCCAAAGGTCCCTGGTTCGATTCCCCAGCCAGGGCACGTAACAAGGCTGTAAGCCAGGTCTCCAGCCAGATCCATAGCTGGAGGCAGGTGAAAGGCAACCATACATTGATGTTTCTCTTCCCTTCCTTCCTTCTTCCCTCCCTGCCCTTCTCTGAGAATAATAAATAAAATCTTTTTTTAAAAAAGTGACTGAACAGTGAGAAGAGTTCTAGATTTCTGACTGGGTAAACAGGAGGTAACAGAGTCCCCTTGAGTTGGGCAGCAGAAGGCCTTTAGATCCCTCTGCTATGTACATGCACCTAGATGTTATGTATGTTCCAAGTCTAGAGATAGACAGGTGAGAGGCATCAAAGGACAAGATTAAGTGCTAGGCAGGCACCTCTTGAATCAACTTGGATATTAATGGAGATTTCTATCTTATTAAGGCTTCCTCTACTAAAATATGGTCTCCACAACCACCACCACCAGGAATTTTAAATTAAGGTTAAGGGATTTGTTTTGAAAAAGCAAACCAAATTAAACAACAAGAGAGCATATGCTTATTTACGCTTTTTAGGTGTTGGCCCTCTTCGTACATTTGCCTACAGCAGTGTAGCAGAGCTGTTTCTAGCAATGGTAAAAAAAAGTCAACAAGAGCAACTTTTGCTAATCTTTCTGATGTTATATTTAGCCTTTTCATCTAGTGTAATCACCTGTGCTAATGGCCAGGGTGGTTTTCGGTTCCCTCAGGACAATCTGTGTAAGCCCCTCTGCCCAAAGCTGGACTCTCATCACAAAGCATCTTGTGACAGTGTAGAGCTGGTTACCTTGAGGGTCAGATCAGGCCTCTGTGTACTTGGGTCTGAACTGCTGTTGCTCAGAGTGGAGTTCTGAGTGGAAACCTGCACCCCAACATTGAAGGAAAGCACTGTTGCCTGCACAGGGCCTTGGCCAACTAACTAGCTGCTCCAATGCATTATGTTCCTTTATTGATGTCTGTCATCTTTACTTCAAAAGCTCCCACTCTCCCTTAACTCAGAAAGCCTGAAGCACAGATGCTATCCCTGTTCCATGGCCTCAGGGCTCTGGTGGAGTTCAGCCTGCCCCTCACACTCAGAACACACCAGGACAATGTTCCAGGAGCAATATAGCAAATAGAGTCTGTTTTCTGGACCCATAGGACAATAAGGATACACTCACCTAAAAAGAGACCACTCCTGAGGAAAGGGGGTTGAAAAGGAACCAGACTTTAAAACAACTGGGGTGGGGTTGGGGTGAAGCTTTGGCCTCCTTTCTCTAAGGAAGGACATTGTCATTGAGTTAGCAACTTAATGGCCCTTGATCTGTCACCCATAGAAGGTGCTTAGGGTTGTCATCCCTGAAGAGGGTTCCTTCTCCTCAGTCAAGGTCTTCCGCATCAGTCACAGAGCTTCCCAGCATTTGTCCATCTGGGCATGGACCATGAGTGAATCTATAGAAGGAGCAGGAGGGGATAGTCAAGCTAAGTCCCCTTCATAGCTGTCAAAGAAAAGCTCCAGGGGCCTTATCTTTGACCTTTTCTGCTAGTAGAAGCTGCCACCATCTTTCTTAGCACATCGGCAGGACAAAGCATACTGAGTCATTTCCTGAAGTTTCATTCTAGCAAGACATCTTTTCACAAGGAGTGTTCTCAGCCACTAACTGTAGGGCTGGTAGGTGCCTGCTGTGGGCTGGGACCCTGATCTCTGGGTGAGATCTATTCTACCATGTAAACTCCCACTTGTTCAAAAGTGTAACACTGTAGGAGGGGGTGGCTTCAAGGGGGAAGGAAGCAGAGACAACTTACAACAACAAATTAATTTTTTTTAAAAACCACATTGAGACTGAGGGTGGGAGCTATGAGGTGTGGAGTCAGACAGGAAAAATGACTCTGGAGAGAAGATATTTGAACCCATTGCTGAATGATAGAAAATAAGAGAAAAAATAGCCAGCCTTTTGAAGATTGGGAAAATGCATTCCAGATAAAAGGAATTCCAAGTGCAAAGACCCTGAGACAGAAACAAACCTGATGGATTCTAGGAACAGAGAGAAGGGCCCTATGGCCTAAGGGAAAGCAAGAATGTAGCCAAATTAATCTTCTGTCTTATAGGTCTCCCCTCTGCAGCTCAAAGACCTCTAATAACTCCATTGTTTACAACACCTGCCTCAAACCCTTTCTCCTAGTCTTGCAACCTTTCATTATTGAGCTCCAGATTATCTCCCAGTCTCAGGCAGGCTGAACACATTTTTATCCTGTTTTCCAGAAAAGGTTATAATCTTTTTGAAACTGTCACCATGGCTGGCTACATTTCTATTTGCTTAGTGCCAGGCACTGCTAGAATGAAGTTTCACTAAAACCCTAAATGCCCAGAATTCACAGATAGCAAAAACGTATTAAAGAAGTAAGACATGATCTCTGTTCTCAGGAGCTCACCACCTAGAGTGGGGTGGGGTGGGTGGGGAGTGAGCTAATACTTATAAAACAGTTAAATGATAAAATGAAGAATACATTTTAAATGAAATTTAGAGAAGAGCAAGATCATCATGTACCTGAGTAGTCAAAGGCAGCTTCATGGAGGACAGGGACTTTTAACAGGTTTTCAACACATGGTGATCAACAAAGTATAAGAAAGGTTTACCAAGAGGAACAGTATTTGCAACAGCTTGGAAGTAGGAATGCCTGAGGGATGACGGCCCTTGTGGAGATATATGGGACAGAGTCAGAGAACATATGGGAAGTAGAGATCAGAAAGGATAGGGTCATAATCCAGAAGATCTCAAATCTAGGCATTGGGGATTCAGACCTGTAAGAGAATGAGAAAGACCACCAGAAGTCCCTGGCCCTTCAGATCTGAGACACCAGCACTATCCTTGATGTGTATCCCTCATATCCCAGAGCACATGGGGCATTGCAAAACCCCCTTCTATCCCAAATCCAGAGGAACCTGATCACCCTGCCTGTCCATTGGCAGCAGTCTCCTTCTGTCTGAGTGAGGCCAGCTAAAACATGAGTAATCACACTCAGTCCTCAGTAGAAGAGATGTGTCCCAGTGAGCTTATTGATTGGAGCTGGTGGTCCCAGGAGCAATCCCTGCCCATCCCATGACAGGCCCAGAAACTGCTGCAACCTCTGCTTCTATGGTTTAATCTAGGCTGGGTTCTGGGGATAGAAAGAGAGCCTAGTGCTCTTTGTTTAATCACCCAGCCCACTATCATCACACAATTACTGCTTGGATATTTCTTTTTTCTTGCAGGCTTCAATTTTTTTCTTCTCTGGGAAATGTTTCTCTAAGTGGATTTGGACCTGAGCCATTATAGTGGTGGATGCACAGGGCAAGCCAAGGGCATACTCATAAGCAGAGAAAAGTAGCTGCCAATAGCCTGACTCCTTCTTGGAACATCAATAGGTAGAAACAAACTGTGATGCAAAGAAAAGAGAAGGACTGTAAGGATGCCAGTCCTTAAGGAGGGTAGAAGGAAGGGGTTTTGTTTGTGCTGGTTGGAAAGGGAGGGGACAACTGGCCTATTTGAGAGCCCACTGTATTTGGAGCAAGATATGAATGGGTCTGTCAATATCCACCTATGTGGCTTTTAGCAGGTTATTTAACCTCTCCAAAGCTCAGTCTGCTCATCAGTGAGAGGGGTGGCTTTGCTTTCTTACTGACTGTAATGAAAAAGTAGATTTCAAAATGTTCTGTAAATTATTAAGTGGCTTTATAAACATGAAAAGTATTACTAATACTGGAGTTCTGAGTTTTGATCCTAGCATAGCCAAGGCTGGTGCCAATCCTTAAAACAATTCCTGCAATTTGCTTATTGGAATGTGTATTTGGAAGGCCTCTTGCACACTTCCTGGTGCTCAGCCTGGGGATAGAGTTAGGGTGGTGTCAGAGAAAGCCAAGGTGAAGTAACTATCTGATGGGCAGTCATGGATAGCCCTGAAGGTTTGTTTTGATGTGAAAATAAATACAGTCAATAAAATAAATCTAATAAAATAAACAGTAGTAGAGAACTTTTAAATGTCAAAAACAGGTAAAAGAAAATTGCTATGTATACAGAATGGCTCTGAAAAATATGTTTTTTTAGGATGCTAACAATTTCTTGTATATTAATAGCCTATTGTTATTTACAGACAGTATCTGATTGAGGGCTCACAGTATCTCTGTAAGGTTGGAGAGGCAGGTGATACTCCATGTTACAGATGAGGAAATTGAGACCCCAGGGCTAAGGAAGATGGCTTGAATTCACATAACAAGATGGCAAAGCTGGGATTCAACTCTTGGTCTTCTGATTCCTAGATCGGCATTCTCTTCTATTGGTTCATTGGGGAAAAAACAAACAAAAAACACTTTGACTTTGAAACATCGTAAGACCTAAGAAGCTATGATTGGGAAAAGGGATAGCATTATATCGTGAAGATTCATATACTAAATACATATGAATACAGAAATATTCTTTGACAAAGTAATTCACAGAACATGATGGGGCAGACAGAGAGAGAGGAAGCTGGTGAGACCCCAAAACACTGAATTCTTAGTTTTCATCATGAGTCAGAGCAAGTTTGGTGCGCTCATTGCAGCAGGAACACACCATGGTGTTTATGAAGGACCCATACGTACTGTGCAGTGACAAAAGCACTGCCACACCCTGCAGACACTGCCATTCCACCCTTCAGCACTCAGAGACTGGTGAGAGTGCCAGGGGTTTTTGCTGGTGAGCCCAACCTATCCAGCTTCATCCAATTAACTCTCTGAGTGGAGGTGGCTGCTTGGGTTGGGGGGTGGAGAAAGGGACAGAAACAGTAGGAATATAATCAGAAGGAAAAAAATAAGAATGATCCTCCTTTTCCACACAAGATGTCAAGAAAGATGACCACCTCAAGAGAACTGGTTTCAAAGAAAACAGAATTGGCTCAGCTTTCCTTCATACCTGTCATATTTGCTCTCAGCTCTACCTGGGATAAACTTTGGGCACATGAGAGAATGTGTTTATTTCTGTGTTGACTAGTCACTCCCTCCCACTGCACTTCCTCTTCCTCCTTCTTTAACCTCCATCCACTGCCAGACTGGAGAGTCTTTCAGGAAATCAAAGCTCTCTGCTTAAGTATGTGCTCCTGGACCAGGAGCAATATATTTGTTTGTTTGTTTGTTTTTGAGAACAAAAGCAGTATATTTTATTGTCTGATGCTTTAGGGTTAAAAAATACACTTGTATGTATTCTCAACCGATTTTTCTCATCAACCATGTGAGATGGGATTAAATGTTTCTGTCAAGGCTCCTATGGTATATGACCTTGAGAAAGCCATTCATCTCTCACTAGCCTCTATTTTTCTACCTGGAAAGTAAAATAAATGATAACATATTTTTTCCTCCCTCTTTGCATGCACAGCAATATTTTTAAAATGTGGAATGAAGACACAGTTTTGCCTACAGCTTCCATGGGAAAGGGCAAATTCTCCCAATAAGTCTTTGGCATTATCAGGCCCCTTTAGCTCTAAACTGTGGGGTAATTAGGATAAATACTTCTGAAAACAGGAAAAAAATTGGGAATAATTCCAGGCTATACACTGATGGGAGGGAGTATTACAACATTTAATAATAATAGTTACCATTTACTGATTATAGTATACCATTTATTGATTATATGACAGGAATTGTGTATACATTAGCATATTCAATCCTTAAAAACAAAACAACCTTTCGCAGATAAAAAAGAAACTGAGATTCAGAGAGGTAAAACACAACGGTGTAGGAGTTTCGAGAAAGACAGACTTAAATTCAAACCCGAGTTCCACCCTTCACTAGCTGTTGCAACCTCAAGCAAGTTTTATTTTACCTCTCTGAATCTCAGCACTTCCTTGTCACAGTGGTTGACCCGTTTGTGTTTCTGTCCTAGATATCTGGTCATTGTCCACCCGCTGAGACCCCGGATGAAATACAAAACAGCCAGTGGCTTGATTGTCTTGGTGTGGGTGGTGTCGGTCCTCATCGCCATCCCTTCAGCCTACTTCACAACTGAAACCGTTCTCATCATTGTCAAGAACCAGGAGAAGATCTTCTGCGGCCAGATCTGGCCCGTGGACCAGCAGATCTACTACAAGTCCTACTTCCTCTTCATCTTCGGCATCGAGTTCGTCGGCCCCGTAGTCACCATGACCCTGTGCTATGCCAGAATCTCACAGGAACTCTGGTTCAAGGTGGTACCTGGTTTCCAGACGGAGCAGATCCGGAAGCGGCTGCGCTGCCGCCGGAAGACGGTCCTGGTGCTCATGTGCATCCTCACAGCCTACGTGCTGTGCTGGTCGCCCTTCTACGGCTTCAGCATTGTGCGCGACTTCTTCCCCACAGTGTTCGTGAAGGAGAAGCACTACCTCACGGCCTTCTACATCGTGGAGTGCATCGCCATGAGCAACAGTATGATCAACACCCTGTGCTTCGTGACCGTCAAGAACAACACCATCAAGTACTTCAAGAGGATCATACTGCTCCAGTGGAGGTCTTATACTGAGAGTAAGTCCAGCGCGGACCTTGATCTCAGAACCATGGGAGTGCCTGCCACGGAAGAGGTGGACTGCATCAGGCTAAAATAACCCAGTGGACTATTTGTTCAACGTTAAAACAGGACCTTTGGGATGGTGACCGCTGTACTTAGATACACACTGTCAACCAAGAACTCTTGGTTTGCCGCAGAGGGCAGAGTAAATGGACAACTGTGTGAACATTGTGTTCAAGGAGCACAGATTTTTCTGAAACTGAGGTGACTAAGTACTGTCACGAGTGGCTTACATTCATTGAATAGCTAATTTGTGCAAAGAGTAGATACTGGTGAAACCTATATATGTTGATGGTATGTAATGGGCAAAAAGAAATAGGGAGTAAACCAAGAAAAATGTTGGGGTGTAGACAGCCTGGAATAAGGGGGTCCCAGAAGGGAACCTGTGTAGGCATCTAGACTGTGTTACCTCGGTTTGTAGGGTGAGGGTCTCTCAGGACAACCTTAGCTACTCCTCAGACACTGATGTAGTCCGTCTCTAGGATTGTTCTTAGGTTTCAGTTAACTCCTAATATTTGTGGGGTTGGAGCAAGAATACAAAAAAGCCTCCCAGTTCTTTCTTCAACCCTTCTCTTCTCATTCCTGGTCCCAGCTGTTACTGGGAGGAGCCTTACATGCATGCGCATGGGCACCTCAGTACACATGGCCAAGTTGTGTCCAAACCCTCTTCCCCCATATTTCCGCGTGGCCACCTCTCAGGCCTAGGGCTATGTCCACATGTGATAAAGCTCATCATTATGAGGATGGCCTAGGGAAGAAACCACAGAGACCCTGGAAGCCATTTTGACAGGAATTATGGGGTTCTGGATATCTGGAGCAAGTCAAGAAAGGAAAGCCTGAGCTCAGGATGGGTGTGTCCCCTTGGCTTAATGAACTTCTCACCCTTAGAGGGAGGGGTACAGGTAGAGGACCTCTGAAAGTGTGGGGCTCAGGTTCTCTGGGTTCTGAGGGTGACACTGCTCCCACCTCTCAGTTACTCTGACTTGGACCAGTTAGGCTTCCCCTTAAGTCCTCATGTCTTCACACTTATGAAGCACAGAATCTTTGAAAGTAGACACAACACCACATGAATGTGGTTGACAGCCATTTTTTAATCCCCACCAGCTTTCACCCTTATGGGTATGATTTAAGGGCAAGATGTTCTTGTCACTGGTGCCTACATTCCATCATAGTTGTTATTCCTTTGTATTAAAACTTGATTTTCTTTTAAAATGGAGGTACTTTTGGGAGGCATAACCCATCACATTTCCACTCCGAGGTGTGAATGAAGTTACTCAATCCAGTGGCAGACAATGAAGGGCAGTGGTAGATCCCTAGGTACCCTAGAAAAAAAGGGACATATAAGGCTGAGGGGTGGAGATGAGGGGGTAACAATGAGATTCAGTGACTGCGCATGTCCCATTTTCTAATCACCTCCTTTGTTTGGTGTTTTAATTTTGCAATTTGGAATTTTTGAACCCGAAGATCTGATCCAGCTTTGGCTTTGTCACTTCTGTGACCCTGGGTAGAGCCTCTTGGAGGGGATAAAGATAATGCCTGTGATACTTATCAAGGAGGTGGTTGTAAAGAGCCAATGAGATAATATGTGGGAAAACTCTTTCAACCACTCAGGTAATCAAAAGAGTAGACATTTGTCTACTCTTGTGTAAATGTATGTAATGTGCCTAGACAAGGCAAAACTTGATAGCCTAGCTTATGTATATAGAAACCTCACAATCTTTTCATTATCCTTTGTGTAAATTATTCCTTTATACTTCTCAGAAGTGCTATATATAGTATGTTCTTAATAATAAATTGGTCAACAAGGCAGTGAAATTTGGTAGCAGAAGTGTAAAAGCAAATGGTAGATCAATCTCCAGTCAGAAGATGAGTTCAGGGTTTTGAGAAACTTCCAAAGCATAACATCTTTGTGATCATGGAAGTAATGACCATCTTCCTATGCCTGTTCCCCAGCCAACGTGAATCTAGGCAGTGTGATACTTGTTTCTCAGTCTGTTTTTGTTCTCATGAGCATGTACAGCTATATAATCAACTTGTCATTTTCTTCTTAAATAGTTCTAGAGCAACATTTATAATGCTATTTAAGTGAAACCTGTATGGTGTCTCCTCCTCCAATATAGTCAACTTTTCATTTTTGGCAGCAAAATTTATTTTTCATAGTTATTGTATTCCCCTAGAAGCTACATTTCAAAAATGTATTATTTTCCCATTCATCATCCAGCAGATTTACCCTACAGTTTAATCAGAATACTCTCGGAGAAAAAAATGAAAACTAATTAAAATATTAGCCTAGATCCAGAATGCCTTGGAAGGCACTTCTTACTTTTATGAAATTATATATTGCATTATAAAATCAAGAAAGTTAGTTTTTTAAATGAAATTAAATTTTCATTTATACAGCACTCAGAATTATAGCTTACATTTATATGACTTCTGAAATAAAATGACACAACACAATACTTTTGTTCTGTAAAAATAGTCCACAAAAATGCATATAATTAAGACAATCGTTTTGGTGAGAAATTTCCTATGCACAGTAAACTTTTTTTTTTTTTAATCAACTGTATTTCCAATGTTAAGATAACGGGATACCACCTAGTGTTCAATTTCTGCAACTACTAGCTTTACAAGTGAAAATTTGTTTTAAAAACCCAGTTTCTAAAATCTGCATCTTGGAAATGTTTGTTGATGCTTATAGTGGCAAAATAAGATTATGAAAAGAATGTATGTGATATAAAAATCAGTGTAAAGTAGTCACATGCTACTTAAATATGAAAGACCTAATCATTTCTAACTTCAAATGCAGGTTTCTGCCTCCCTTAAGTTTTTTCAAAACTTCAAGGGTACACTTATGTAACTGAGAAATGTACAGTCAACAGGCTAGTCAAAACCAGGACTTAATCATAATCCATGAGTATAGGGCAAATGGCTTATTCAAAACATCCATTTACTTACTGGAAATGGTCAAAATAGGAAAGTTAATGCATTTTTCCACTTTTTAAAAATAGTGATTGTGCTCTTCTACCCATAAACTCCCTTATTCCAAAAGAACAAATGTTTCATTTAATTCAGCACTACCAGTTTTCAAAGTACCTTAGAAACAAATCATTCTGCTTTAACAAACTGCACTCAGACTAATGATAATTTTAATCTTCTTTAATAGGCCACAGCCAAAATCCAAATTGTTGAACAATCCTCAGAGAAGTTGAAGTGTAAAATGTTGAGGTCAATTTAGATATCATCAGTGTCCTCATCATCATCTCCATCATCAAACTGGATTGCATCGTCAGCTGCAGGACCACAAGCGTATGGCCTTGATCTTAGCCGGCTCAGAAGTTTGCCATACACCTTCAGACTTCTTGCTGCATCTGCATTGTATTTTAAAATTACATCAGCTTTATTGTCTTGATAGTCTTGTAGACCAACCAATATTATACCCGACATATTTGTACAAAACTCTTTTCTCTATTTCCCTATGATGTGACACAACACTTTACTCCATCAAAACACATTGCTCTAAGCGTCCATTTCCCAACATTCTGATTACTTGAGCATATCTTGTTCATCTTTGAACACCAGTTCTCTTTCTCAGGCTCAATCTTCTTACCCCTATGTTTATTTTCATCTCCTTTTACCTTTATTCTTGGGCATGATATTGACAACAGCCTCAAGCAGGCCTCTTATTCGAGCAGTGGTGGCATCTGGCCACTAGAGGCAACACGTCAAGAAAGATTTTGACTAAAAAAATGATAAAATGGTGAAATTTGTTGGTACTGAGTTTACCTTTTCCATTAGGAATGCTAAACACCAGCTGGCTATTTTAAATAGGAGCTTTCTGCATGTGACAACCAAACCTCTTCTGGCTTTTCAGCCTAAAATGTATCAATTTTTCACTTATTATCTATATTTTTAGGTAGTGTGCTTGTGAATTTACATTAAATGAAATTGTTGTGTAGTTATTAAGTGAAATAAAAAATCACACATACATAATATTCAACGTAGTGTTTCTATAATTTCCAGCCCCTTGTGCTTTTCTTAGTTCTAGTGTGCTGGTTCTTAGCATGAACACTGAAGAAATACTGAGTTCCAAGACAGGAAATCTGGGGGCCTGTTTATGCTGTTACATAAGCTAAGGTTAAACCTTTGAACAGCTTTAGTGTCCACACGTGCAAAGTGAACCAGGAGATGAACCTATGACACCATGTCTTGTTCAGCATCGTGGCTGATTCACTGAACTGAGTAGTAGTACCCAGTTGATGGCTTCTCCAAAAACTAGTGGTAAGTCCAACAAGGTGACACTTGTGCTCACATGCTTCTTTTTCTGTCTTCTACATGCTTTCAATATGCAGAGAGGTATGCACATTGTTATATGCAGAAGGATAAAGATGAGACTTTGTAAAGTCAAATTACTTCCTTAACTAAAGCAAAAGAAAAAAATCAGATTGACAACAAAGCTATTGGAAATTTTGCCTAATGAGTACAGATTTTTAAATAATTTCTTAAAGACACTAAAGCATGGCAAAATGATGATCGTCACAACCAGCCCTCAAGTGCGAAACAAGTTCTGTGCTCATTTAGGAAAAAAAATGCTAAAGAATTTGTGAGATGGCCAGGAAATTATAAATGTGAGCCCTGTTCCTTGAAAAACATAATAAATTTTGGAATGTGTCCACAAGGAATGATCCAACTCTCTTTTCTGGAGTGTAAGTAAGAATATAAAATTTAAGTTATTCATTCTATGGTTGATGACACTGAAGCTCAGATGGGGAACTGAGCTTCTGTTACTGTGAGAGCCAGGGTTAAATTCCCCAGACTTCCAAAGCTCAGCCCAGGGTTCTACCATGGCATTTGTGGGTGCAGGGTGCATGGTCTTGGGAAAGGAAAAACCCTTTCCAAGAATCCTTAAGATGACTATTCAGCTATAGTCTGGACTCTCTGGAGACCCTTAAAGAATTTATTAGAAACATTCCTGGTTCCTTTGTAAGCCAAGTGTAGCTCATCTTACCCTCCCACCCTCCGGGAACTCACAGCACAGACATGAAGACCAGGAGGTTTTAGGGAAGAAGTGCTGAATAAACAAACAAACAAAATGTTTACCATGGCTCTTTCTTTACCTTGCCTAGTTGGGGTGTTCAGTACTATGAAAGGAAAGATACCACACCCTGTTCATGAGAACAGTTGCTCTGCCCTAAGAAAGCAGAAGAGAGAGAGAAAGAAGCCATTCTTTGCTGAATGTCCAGAAAGGATGGCAGGCTTCTGTGTTCAGAGTTCTGTGGCATCAAAAGACCACCTCCTGCTGTTGACGCGAGGTGGGGGAGGCTGTTTGAGATGGAACTTGAACTAGACAAGTGGGATGTACGGAAGCAAGACGGAAGACACTCCCCGCAGGAAGAGAAACGTTTCTTTTATCTGCTCTTGGACACTGAAATTGGTTTTTCCTGAAGAAGACTCTGACGCAGTGAAGTAATTTTCGTCCCTGAAAGACGTAACCAAAAAACTGAAAAACACACCAAGACATGAGTAATATTAAAGCCTTATCTGAGAGTGGGTTTTGATAGAAGGGGAAGGAAAGAAGAAAATACAGAAGCAAACCTTGGGAAGCTCGTCTGTCTGACTGGGAGATGGAGCCATTTCATAACTGGAAAAAAATAAAAGAAAGGATGCAGAGGAGGAAGTTGCTGGTAATAAATTCAGCTGACTATAAGTAGCAATGAGGAGCATCTACTGGTGTCAGGGGCTGAGGCAAGCACATGACAGGAATTATCTCACTCAGACCTCACAACAGCCTTATAACACAAAGGCCAGTGCCACTCTGTCCTTACCCATGAGGAAATCGAGTCTGGGAGAAGTTGCTGGAGGTCACATGAGAAATGAATGGTGCACTGGGATTTGAACCCTGGCAGTTCTGACTTCAGTGCTTATGCTTTTGGTATCACTGTGCAGGAGTCTTTAAATGATTTTCCGAGGCCTTTCTCGTGCTTCCTGGTAAACTAAACACATACCTCTCTCCTTCTGTCCAATTGTCATGTGATTAATCATCTCTCCTAAATTAACTAGATTTTTCTCAAACGCTGAGAGTCACACAACTTTCACCTTTATTTTTTTATGGGAAATTTTATTCACCCTAAACTGTCAACCCTCATGCAGAGGTTCTTAACCTTTCCTTGTCATGGGCACTTGTGGCATCTAGTGAAATTTATAGATGTTTTCAAACTTATTAAATAAAATACACAGAAATGCCAAAGAAACCAGTTATATTGAAATGCAATTATAAAAGTATTTTAATAGTTTATGATACATCTGTAAAAATCTATATTACATTTAATACTTATATTTAATCTAATGCCACAAATAACAAGATTTAGCATCAGGACTCATCACTACCATAATTTCAAAGTGATGATGAATGTGAATGAAGTTTTGAGTTCTCTCCCTTAACTAAGATGTGATATAAAATATCTGTGCTTTCTCTTGGGCATAGTTTCCGGGACTGCTGGTACTAGAGTGATTTGTTGCCTATAATATAATATTGGGAAATGCTGAAGTTTGGTTACAGGTTAGTGAGACTAACAATGGATTTTTTTTCCATTCATGTTCTTGGCCCCTGAACTGGTTAAGAAGACCAGCCTGAGAGAGGGAGGCCAAGGCAAGCACACCCCTGACTGGGTGCTGGAAGAAATGGAGATGGTAGAGCAGAAGCAGCACACACAGTTAAGTGGAATTCACCAATAGATTGTCATCAGACACTTTTCTGGTAAAGCCACCTCAGTAGACATTGTAGTTCACCGACTCTTCCCTGTGCTTTCTCAGTGGCCCCAAACCTCATCTGTGTGGCAAAGATTCATCTGAGAAGCCTTAGAAAATCTCTCTTGATAACCTGGACATTCAGGACTCTTTCACACAATTATTTAACAAACATTTATTGTCCTAGGAGTGATGGTACGAAGATGAATAAGACATCATGCTAGTGGCACAGTGGATAAGGCACCAGCCTGCAAACCCAAAGGTTGCTGGTTCTATTCCTAGCCAGGGCGCATAACCAGGTTGCAAGCCTAGTCTCCAGCTAGGTCTGTAGCTGGAGGCAGGTGAAAGGCAACTATACATTGATGTCTCTCTCCCTCTCTGCCTCTCTCCCTTCCCCTCTCTCTGAAAATAATAAATAAAATCTTTTTTTAAAAATGCATCATTTCAGCTCTTGTCCCTTAATGATTGCTCCTAAGGAGACAGGTCATTTTGGGCGCTGGGAAGAAAGAATCCTATCAAAGTAGCATTGCAGATTTACTCACCAAGTTGACTGCTTTGCTCTTTTTTTGTTACCTTCCGGTGTTTTAGTTTGCTTTTGCTTTCCCCATTTTATATTTTGTTGGCTTTTCCCTATATTCTTGAGTTGAATACATACTTCTCCTATACTTAATCTTTCTTCTGTCTTGTAAATGATGAAGGGAGTGAGTTTCCTTTGAACAGAACTTTACTCTTGGTTGTACATGTAGAATATCTTTAGCTCTGAAATGTATCTTTTTATTTCATTATATTTAATATACGTATCCCTTGGCTCATGGTTTTACATATTCTCTTCATCTATTTAAGATTTCCAGAATTTGTTGTATTTATTTCTTTTTGTTTCTTTTGATATTCATCTTTTCCAGAGTAGACTATTCATTGTTGCTTTGCAAGATTCTTTTTTTTCCCTTTCTTTCCTTCTGTTGCCTCCCCATCCCCCCTGCCCGCCCTCTTTTAATAGAATTTCACATACTTTTCTTGTTGCTTTTAATTTTACTCACCTTGGACAATACACTAGGTTTTGGAGGTGATTCTGTCCAGACTACAGGCTAGATATTTGGACATCTGTCCATACATATCTAACACTTCTTTATTGCAGCCTATGGTTCAAAACCAGGTATTTTTTGGTTTCAGAGCAAGAGGTCATTAGGCTGTGCTATTTTGCAAGCTTCTTGGATCTTTTCCAACTTTGTATTTAGAGCAACAAGGTTAAGGATTGGAAAGGAAACCTTTAAATGGCATGGAGATTGCCATTCACCCTATCCAGCCTTTCCTTTATTCCATCTAAATCTACTAATGTACAGCGGGGTGTTTGAAGACAGGGTCTCCACCACTTAGCACCATCATAACCAGAGTTCCATCTAAGCACACATAGTTTCTGGGTCTTTGCTCTTATCTCTAGAGCTAAAAGTAACAGGTAGGGCATATGGAGCCAATGGAGTTGTCAGCTTCCCTACACTGTTAACTAGAAAAGACTCCAAACTGGTCACCAACAGGGGAGTTCTGAGGCTTGTGGAAGGCAAAGAAGTGAGTATTTCTGTTTAAAAAGTGGGCTTTTTGTAATGTTAATACTAGAAAGTTAAAATTAATAGATGATTTGTGCAGAAACCCACGATAGTTGTCCTATGAGACATTAAAATATATCCCTGTAGCCCTTTGGCCTTATATTTAGGAAGTGGGTTAACCAAAGTTTTCTATGCATTTCAGGGAAGAATCATTTGGGCATCAGTAAATAGTAAACAACCTAATGAATATTTTGTTTTTTAATAGCACTGAAAAATATGGGACAAAGAAGGTCATCCTTATCTGGACATATACAGAAACATAAAACTCTTGAATTAAAGTAGACATTTGAATTCTAGTGACTATATTTTTGGACTTTACCAAGAAAATATGTCTAAAGACTCTTAAAATGGCACTTTGTAAAACAAACCATACCTCATTATAGGTGAACCTCCAGATATTATAAAGAACTTTAGGACACCTGTGGGAGGGTCTTCAGGAGTTACTCAGTGTATCCAAACCAACTGAGTGCACCCCTGCCCACCCCATGATTAGAGCACAGTGGGTTTACATTTGTTTACTGTTAACTGTCATTCCCTGTCATCCATCCATAACATAGCGGTCAACCCTGATGCATAACTCTATTTCCAAGTATTGCTGAGATTCCCGAGGACAGTTTTGGTCTCACAAATGTCTTCTTGGTTTTTGCTCATCAGAGCAGAACTGTTCCTGCTCACTGTTGCTAGAGCCTGGAGGCTGTGCCCCTCCACAAGGGGGCTCCAGCTAGCCTGCGTGTTGGAGGGGCTTGTCTGAAGTCCCTCAACATTGGAGAGGGAGAGAAATCCTCCCTCCTTCAGTCTAGGTGCAGGCTACATTCATTCCTTTCAGGAGAATCCCTTTATCTCTCACCCGCCCAGAGTACTTTGCTAATATTTCTCAAACCCTGAGTTACTTCAGTCTTTAATGCATGGGAGCCCGCCACAGAGAGGCTTGCACTCAGGAAGCCTAATTCCTTCTTTCACCCAGCTTGAGTAAAGAGCAGTTGGCTGTAATGTGTGGTCTTGAAAAGGTGACCTTCAGTTGGTAAATAGTTGGGCAGAAATATACACACACATCTACTAAAAATAAACACCTATAGTTATTCACCTATAATACCTATAGTATAAAAAAACCTATAATATATTTGGGGTATGTCTGTTGTAGGGGGGAGGATCACAGTCTCACTAAAGATATATCAAATTACATTATGGAAACCAAATTCACCTGTTATCAGCAGTCAGGTAATGGTGTCTTATTCATGAACAATGAACAATGAGTGGGTAAAATATAGTATATATGCACATGTATAATTTATATACTGTGCTAGGTTGAATAATGAGCCCGCAGATATCCAGGTCGCAATCTCTCAAACCTGTGAATATTATCTTCTATAGCAAAAGGGACATTGCGGATGTGATTAAGTCAAAGATCTTGAGATGGGGAGATGACCCAGGTGGGACCTAAATGTAACCACAAGTATCCTTATAAGCAGGAAGCAGAGAGAGAGAAGTGGGTGTGAATACAGAAGCAGAAATTGGAGGATGCACTCTGAAGATGGGGAAGGGTCCAAAATCAAGGCCACTAGAAGCTGAAAAATGCAAGGAAATGGATTCATCCCTCAGAGCCTCCAGAGAACCAGCCCGGATAACACCTTGGCTTTAACCCATTGAAAGTGATCCTTGGGCTCTGACCTCCAGAACTAGAAGATGATACCAAACTCTCCTTATATTTGCTGCCTTTGGTCCATGCTGAAGAACTGAATCAGCCATTGGGAACTCTATCGTGGACTGTACTGCCTTCTCAGTTCCAAGCCCCTGCCTCTGGATTCCCTCTGCTGCCGGATTCCAGGCTCTGGTGCCAACTCTGTACTGTCACAATGAAGGCAACTGCCTTCTTTGGGGAATGTGACATTTTGGAGGAATGAGGTTATTATTTGTGGTAAAATGAGATATTTGGATTACTGCTAGATTTCTTTTCCTTGTTCCTGCCACACTCCTTATTAAAATGGAGACATTCCGTGGGAGTTGAAGTTTAAACGCACTTCTCAAAAGACTCCTTCATGGTTTAAGAAGATCCATCCTCCTCCTTGTCCTCAGGGCTTGGAGCTGAAACAAACCTGCTCATCTGAGAAAAGGGAGATCAACACCACTAGTATCTTCTTCCTCTAAAGAACTCCCTCTGAGCCACAGGTCGAGAGAGCTGGAGGACTTAGCTCATTTGGAACTGAGAATGCTTCTCCCTTGGTGTGTCTCAGTGGATGCATTTTATTCATGCAGATAACAAACAGAGGTAGCCCTGACTTATTTAAATACTCAGCTAATAGAAGTGCTGTTGTTGCTCTCCTTCCATGCTTGAGGTTCTGCCAGGAGGCTCTCCCTGGGGCTCACAGAAAAAAATGTCAGAACACACTGTTCAGCCCAGATATTATGTTTGCAGCTGGCTGCCCCTCCAATGCTATGGAAGTAAAAAAAAAGAAAAGAAAGAAAGAGACCTATTTCTTTTGCTGTGGGGAACCCCCACCCACCCAGAGATCCCCTGGAACCAAGGATGAAATAAATGCTTCCCAGGGAGCTTGTGCTAGGAGAGAGAAAGCCAACTAGTGTCTTGAAAGACAAAAGCCCAGTCTGCCGTTCTCCCTGATCTTTTATTGAATGCAGTAAGCTTAAGGGCATGTAGTATGTACATAAAGTTCATCAATCAATGTTAAACAGTGCTAATTACAGAAAACTGATCTTATTCAGAAATAACAATTGAAGGAACACTGAGATCTTCATCAGATCAAGGTGTATTCATTTAAAGTCAAAATTAAAACCACTGCTGCTAGTATAATAGAGCTATCAAGCAATGTAAAAGACCAGGGCAAGCTCCAAAGGTCATATGAAATGTTCTTATGGCCGGGTTCCCATCAGGTCCCCTGGCTAGAGCATTGAGGCCTGTATGTGCCCAGCTTTCCTGGCTTTCCAGTCAGGTCTTACAGGCTTGGCCTGGACTGTGCTCAGCTCCATGCCCCGACACCTTCCTAGAGGAACCCCAACACTGCTTTGTACAAACTTTTACTTCATTATCTTGCAGATTGAAAACCCAGGAATTCTATAAAAATACTCATTGTAGCTGCTATGATTGTTTTTACCATCTAATATTACTCAAGCATTATCTATTTAATAAATATCAAATATCTGTTTAATGCCCACTCTGTACCAGTACCATGTGGGTGTTGGGGATTTACAGTGAATAAGACAAAGTTCCAGCATTTGGGAAGTTTATAGCCTGGATCAATCTACCAAACAAACAAATGCATATGCATAAATATATAATATAACTTAATAGTGATAAGTTATGAAAAAAAAAACAACAACAATAAAGCAGAGTAAAGGGCCAGCAAGAGATAATTCATGGCATGAGGCAGAAAGAAACTATAGGAGGTTTGAGTTGGAATGTCAGAGACAATCTGGCTTCTTGGAGACTTAAATGAAGCCAGCTCTGCAAAGATTTGAGACAATAGCTTACAAGCAAAGGGACCAGCAAATTCAAAGGCCCTGAGGTAGAAGCAAGCTCAGTGAGATGAAGAACAGCAAGCATGGCTGGAATGAGTGAGGAGGAAATGGCCAGAGTTGGAATTGTTGAAAAGGCTACACACAGGAATGTGCTGAACCAAGGCTATGGTAAAGTGTGTGAATTTAATTCTAAATGTGAGGGGAGAGTTTTAAGCAAGAAATTAATGTGACCCTAAATTAGGGTTTAAAATAAAGCTCTCTGCCCATTGCACCATTAGGGAGTGAGGGATGGGTATGTTTAGAATCTAGGATACCAGCTAAAAAGCTATGACTTGCTCTACTTTGTGGAGGACTTTCATTCACCTTAGTTTTTCACTTCTGGAAAACTGTTTCCATAGTTTTAATTGCTAAGAGGACTCTTTTGGTTTTCTTAATAATATTCCATTTTCATAGCATTTTTAATTTTTTCTTAAATGAGATTTCTTCTCTTATTTTAAAGGATATTTTTGTTAATTTTTGAAGTTTTATTTTCTCTGAATTGTTTCCATTACTAACAAATATGTTTAATTTATCTATTATTAATTTCTTGGTGCACTGGTTAACAGTATAGATACAAGCCAAGCTGCCTGGTTAAAATAATAACTTCCCCAGTGTATCCCACGGAGACCATCATTAATGAGCACATCTGAAAGTTGTTAAGAGAAAAGACCTTACAGTCCTCATCACAAGAAAAAAAGAAAATGTAACTATGTATGGGGATGGATTTTAAATATACTTACTCTCATGGTCATGATATAATATATACAAATACTGAATTATTATGTTGTACATATGAAGCCAATATAATGTTATATGTCAATTATAGCTCAATTTTTTAAAAGAACAAGACAAAACAACAACAATAAAAACCCAGCTTTCAAAGCTGACTGGCCTTGGACAAGTTACTTAATATCTTTATGCCTCAGTTTCTTCTTTGTTTTAGGTGGAGGTAACAGCATTAACTCAAATGGTGGTTGTGAGGATTAAATAAGTGAACACGTATGAAGTGCTTAAAATAGTGCCTAGCTTATAGCTTGGTAGGGATTGACAGGAAATAAACAAATAAACAAATGGCTATATGATGTAGAACATGAAGGAAGTAAAAAAGGCTAGCATTGAGCAAGGGGTTACAACTGTTTTTATTTTATTTTTTAAAAGATTTTATTTATTATTTTCAGAGGGAGGGGAAGAGAGGCAGAGAAGGAGCGAAACATCAATGTATGGTTGCCTTTCACCTGCCTCCAGCTAAGGACCTGGCTGGAGACCTGGCTTGCAACCTGGTTATGCGTCCTGGATGGGAATTGAACCAGCAACCTTTGGGTTCACAGGTGGGCGCCTTATCCACTGTGCCACCAGCCAGGGCCTACAACTATTTTAAATTGATAATCAAAGATGTTTTCTATGAGGAAGTTGCATAGGACCTAACACTTTAATAAAATGAAAGAAACAAATTATGAGACTAACTGTGGAAGAACATTCCAGGTTGAAAGCCCAGCAAGTGCAAAAGCCATGAAATGAGAAAAAGACTGGAGTCCTTAAGGAATAACAAGCCCTGGCTGGTAGCACAGTGGATAGATGCTGGCCTGCAAACCCAAAAGTCACTAGTTCGATTCCCAGAGAGGGCATACATAACCAGGTTGCAAGCCAGGTCTCCAGCCAGGTCCATAGTGGAGGCAGGTGAAAGGCAACCATACATTGATGTTTCTCTCCCTCTCTGCCTCTCTCCCTTCTCCTCTCTCTAAAAATTATATATATTCTTTAAATAGGAGACCAGGGTGGGTGATGCAGAGTGGCTAGAATGGAGAAAATGGGCAATGAAATAGGACAGCCAAAGGCCAAATTACACAGGATCTTGTAGGACATGCAAGGACTTTGGATTTTATCCTAAGTGAGTGGGAACCACTTGGGGAGTTTAGAGCAAGGATTAATCAATATAAATTGTATTTTAGAATTATAACTCCCACTGCTCTGTGTAGAATACAAGATTGTGGCAGGCAGAGATGGAAGCTGAGAAACCAGTTAAAAAACAAAAGTCCAGATAAGATATAACTGTGTCACAGACAAGGATGGTAAAGGTAGAGATGGGGAGAAATTGATGGATTCATATTATATTTTGAATGATAATAAGACTCGATTAATTTGTATGGTGTTTAGGAGGAGCTAGAAGTCAAGAAAGCCTCTAGAGTTTTTCCTGAAAAATGGGACAAATGATGACATTTCATGTGATGGAATTACTGAGGATGATTAGGTTTGGGGAGAGTGGTAAACGGATCATTTGCAAATGTTAAGTTTACATGTTAAGCTAGAATGAAGAAGTTGAGAAGTTATTTGGATATCATACAACTCTGGAGGTTACAAGGAAGATTGGGAACAAACATAAATTTTGAGTCATGAATGCCTCAGGGTTGGGGAAGGGAGGGAGACAGACCCACAAATCCTCTCATTGTTATTGTTATCATGTTAAATATTGACTATTAATTATCCTGTACCCACCAGTGTAAAAGTGTTTATCATTTTACTTTTTATATCATCCCAGAGTTTCTCAAATTTGCTTTCTCCCACCTCCCTAATCTATCACCAGTGAATTTCTTATAACCCCCTTACCCCTCCTCTTTCTATTGTAATGTGTAAAATAAGGTGTCAAACGGCCATTCTCCGTAGCATCTCTCAATTCATGTAGATTTTGCTTCCTAGCAATTGTCATCAGTTTGGAAAATTCTCTACAGGTTTGAATACTTCTTACATTGACAATTAAAACAACCAAAGGTATGTCAGCGATTTAAAGTAAAGCTGACTATAGATGACTGCATTGCCTTTCGCCACTTAGTCCATTTTCTCCCTTTTCAAGCTAGATTGTAATTGCTTTATTTTTGAACCTCCAGAAACTAGTATAGTACCTGGATTGTATAATGAGGCATAATAACTATGGGCTTGGATGCTCTCATGTGGAGCCCATATAAACAGTAGGAAATAAATGGGTTAGATGATGTCACTTGCTCATGTTATTTATTTATTCAGCTCTTATTTTCTGTTTATCATTTTAATAAAACTGTGGACTAGAGGAAAGACCATATATTCATTATCTCTTAGCTACAGGGCAGAGCAGAAATCAGTAATTAAAAGAAATGTGGTTTTTTTGTGAAATTCTATACTCAAATCAACATTGTAACTGAAGCAGAAGTTGGCATCACAGTCTAAATAATGGACTAGGTAATTCTTGTATGAAACATATACCTAGTATGAAAATTAAGTGCTCATCAATAACACTTCAAGGAAATCATCTCCACCCAAGGGACCATTAGTTTGCATTCTGGGTCCCTTCTGAGTTCAAAGCTTACGAATTCCTTTATTCCATGTGACTTGTTTTACTTCAAGTTTCAGGTCAGAATGGACCTCTGAGACCACCTGGTCCAATTCCCTCATTTCACAGTTGAGGAGCACTGCAGGGAGATTAACCACTTAGGCCAAGATCACACAGCTAGTTGAGACCTAGGACTTGTTAACTCTTGATTCATTGTTCTTTCCTCTGCGGCAGCGGGTAAGAAGAGAAACCCTGCAAAAGGTTTATTTTCTGGGGCCATGGGGGACAAGAGTGTCAGCTTTGGGGAGATTATGTTAACTACTGGGTTTTCCAAAAATACTGTTCCTCAGAACAGTGTGCAAGTTTCAGTCAGGCAGGTGGGCACATTTTACTGAAAAGAGGTTAAGCCGCTCTTTTCACCCTCTTCTCAGTGAGAGCTCGGTTCTGTTGAAACTGATTTTGAGCTTTAGCATTTAGTCATGATGGCTGAGCCTTGGGCCTTATTGTCTTGAGGCTGTCATTTTACTGATTGACAAAGCAGAAAAAGAGAAGTGGTATGCTGTGATGAGAAAATTCTGGCAGAAAATGACCATTACCACCCATGGCTCTCCTCTTTCTCTTTGCAAGGCTCATTTTGAAATCTTGCATAGCCTCCTCGTTGAGTCATTCAGCAGGGTTTCATTTGAATTTTGTTCATTTGCATGAACTCTCATAATGAAGAAGGGTATTTTTAACTGGACTGGAACAAAGCCTGTGGTTACTTTGTGCCTTCTGTGCTGTGTTCATTCCCTGGTGGCCTGAAGCCATCTTCAGGACTGAGTTAGAGTGGGAGCAGAAGGAGGTGACTGGCAGGAGCAGGCCATGGATTAAACGAAAGAACATAATACGTGCTTGACACACTATACATATTCAGTGTTCGTTAGCACCTAGTATCATTGCGATATTATTATGAAGCACAACACAGTATGCCTTTTAGCTCAAAGGTGTCCTAAAGCCTTGTAACTGTTAATCAACCTAACAAATTAAATCCGAAAGTTGGTACTTTTGTTTCAAAAAATGTGAATATTGCATGTTAATTCCAGATATGTGTGATAGGAAGCTGTCTGGAAAGGACATTAGTGCATCTAAAATGAAAACGCCTTTTGGATATGCATCCCAACACATGACGATTACAAGTCAAAGGTCAATAAGACAAGCTTTTCAGGCTTAGAAGGAGGAAAGTTAGGTGTTCAGCAGAAATCTCTGTTTTTCCCAGCTCGTCTGGCCTAGGCTCTGCTGTGTAGGAAGAGGTTTGTTCACTGTTCTGAGACCCCCAAGGGTAGAGCATGTGGGGAGAAAAGCCACTTCTGCAAACATCTCTGGGGTTTGGTCCGGAGCGCAGGACTGAACTAAGACGGCGGTGGCAGTCTTAGGAAGCTACGTTTAGAGCATGTGCAGTAGAGCAATGACGCCGAGGAACGATGGAACCCCTTAAGTATGCACCGTTTAACGTGGTAGACACGTGTGCTTATCTGAAGGGTAACGCCACCCTCTCCAAGCATGCACTACAGAGGAATATGATCAACATGTGCTCATCAAGGTGGCACAAAACAACATGTGTTAATCAAAAGCCGATACAACATTGCGTCATATAAGAGTATGAAAGCAGAAGTGTTGGAACAAGTAGCTGAGAAGAGCGAAGACAACCAAGAGGCAACCAAAAGATGCTCCACTGCTCCAATGAACCCTGCTCTAGCTAACTCTGAAGCTGCCAGAGTCTGGCCTGCAAGACATGAACTGGCTGCCTCCCTGACCTGGACCTGATCTGGACCCTTGGGATAAAGCCTTATAATTATTAACCAACCTAACAAGTTAAATCTAAAACTTTGTGTCAGCCTCCAGTAATGGCCCTGGCTAATAAAGGAGAAAAGAGCAACTATTAATTCTGATAGGACATAATATATTTTTGGGTTAGTCAATGACTTTGCAATGCTTTAGAAATAAAGATCGCCTGATCACTAAAGGAACCCCTACAAAATGAATGGCAAATTCAAGAACCTTTAGATGCTTTGCTAGTACTAAGGACATTGTGATCATTAAAGTGGAATCTGCAATTATTCTTCACGGTATTACCGACAATAGCAGAGATAAATTGACAACGATACCGAACCAACATTGATGGCGTAATTTTAAGGGCATTGCCAAGGATATATATATATCCTCTCCACCAATGATCCAATCCTGGCAAAACTATAAAAGTAGAACATGGACTGGAGCCCAAGGCCTCATGGCTCCTTTGAACACCTCTCAATGGACTATGAATACAGTTGACCCTTGAGCAGTACGGGTTTGAACTGTGTAGGTCTGCTTACATGCTGATTTTTTCCCAATAAATACTGTAAATGTATTTTCCTTAGAATTTTCTTAACAATTTCATTTCTGTAGCTTACTTTGGTGTAAGTGTACAGCATCTAATACATATAACATACAAAATATGTGCTAATCCTGTTTATTCTGTTGGTAAGGCTTCTGGTCAACTGTAGGCTATTAGTATTTAATTGAGTTTTGGGAAGGTCAAACGTTATACTCAGATTTTCAACTGTGCAAAGTGAGGAGTGGGATCTTCTGTTCATTACCATATGGTTGAATTTCAAAAACCTAATTAAGATTTCCTTATCCTATAACAGACAGCTTTTTGCTCTCCTTACCACATGTCTAATGTACCACAGACCTGCGAGGCTATTCAGTCTAACCTGCCCACTCATGAGGCAGAGAAAATTAATTGAAAGGAAGAAAAGACATTGAAGCTAAACACAAAACCAAAAGAGAACTGATAAAATCAGAGAGGATGATGGGTGATGCAGGTGATGGGATTACCCTCAGGCAGGATAGTATGGGGGTTTCTCGTAGAGCATGTTAATCAAAGTGTGGTCCACAGACCACCTTCATCAGAATTACCTAAGGTGTATGTTCTATAAAGAACTCCAGAACTCAATGCCCAGAGAATAAGATTTAGGAAGTCTGGGTTGGCACCCAGGATCTAGCCTTTAATGTCAGACCACCCCCAAGTAAAGCTGATGCACAGCAATGGTTGAGAACCATTCCTTTCTTTTCTCTGTCAAATATCAAGGACAATACAGTTGTTCCTCACCTACTGCAGAAAGTCATCCCACTCCCGGCCGCCTAGCAGCCAGGGCATGGACATGTGACCTAGATTCATACATTTGGATGCCCCTACCTGTGACTTGGACTCATAATAGGTAAGGCAGGAAAAGTCTAGAACTTTGCTACTCAAAGCATATTCTGGGTACCAGTAACATCAGGCTTGTTAGAAATGCAGACTCTTAGACCCCACTCAGACCTACTTAATCTGCATTTTAGCAAGATCCCCAAGTGACTGATAGGCACATTGAAGCCTGAAAAGTACTGGCTTCGAACCCATTCATAGTGAAGGATCTTTGAGTTCAGCAGTAGCAACAGCCAATGGAGCAAGCAGAAATATCCTCACCAGCTGGTTCTTATGGCATGACCTTAGTCATGGGTCCTGCTCCCCAGCTTTCCTTGGTTCTTACCTTTCTTGGTCAGCTGTTCACAATTAATACTGTGTAACAAGCAATCACAAAATCTCAGGGGCTTTTTTTTTTAAAGTACCATTACTTGCTTTTGCACCAGCTGGTTGCCTAAGGATATCTGTTTCAGGCTACATTGTATGAGTTGGCTGGGGAGACTTAACTCCATCCTATCTTTCATTATCCTAGGACCAGCACATTGCCCAAAGAATAATACTCCTTCCATGACAGAGGTAGGAAGCTCCAGAGGAAAGTAGAAACGCAAATGCACTGCCTCTCACAATTCATTGGCCAAAGCAAATCACATGGGCCACTCAGCCATAAAATAAAAAATCAAATTCTACCATTTGAAAAAGAAAAGATTTCTAGACGTTATATGCTAAGTGAAATAAGTCAGAGAAAGACAAATACCATGTGATTTCACTTATATGTAGAATCTAAAGAACAAAACAAATGAACCGACAAAATTGAAATAAACTCATAGATACAAGAAGTGTCTGATAGTTGCCAGAGGATAGGGGTTGGGGGACTGGGTGAAAAAGGTGAAGGGGTTAAGAGGTACAAATTGGTAGTTACTAATTGGTGATGGGGATATAAACTACAACATGGGGAATATCATCAATAGTACTGTAATAACTATGTTTGGTGCTAGGTGGGTGCTGGAAATATCAGTGTGAACACTTTGTAATGTATATGACTGTCTAATCTCCATGCTATACACCTGAAACTAATGCAAAATAATATTGACTGTTAACTATAATTTTTTAAAATGATTTTAAGAAAGCAAACAATTTAATTCTTTTCTTTTTCTTTTATTAGATTTTGCTTATTTTTAAGATTTTATTTAGCTTTAGAAAGAGGGAAGAAAGGGGGAGAAAGGGAGAGAAATATCAATGTGCAAGAGATACACTGATCAGCTGCCTTTTGGCACACCCCCACCTGGGGACCTGGTCTGCGACCCAGGAATGTACCCTGACCAGGAATCGAACCAGCAATCTTTGGGTTCCCAGGCTTGTGCTCAATCCACTTAACCACACCAACCAGGGCATCATCCTTTTCTGATTGAGAAAGTTAAAAAAAAAAAAAATCTCATAAGCCAATCAATCACATTTCTCCCATGAAGGTTGACAGAGGAGAGGGAATAACTTTACTAAATGATAAACCCAACCTCTTTGCCAAGCTGTTTCCAGCTTTCCGGCTGGTTGCAGGAGCCCTACTCTATCTGTCTAGTGCAATACTGTTGAAGCTAGCCTGAGTCAGCTTCTGTTTACTGAAACCAAAAACTGTCACTGACCCACAGGAGGAAATCTGAGCCGGAAGGGAGAAAAGGTGTAGCCCTGGGGTGCAGCTGTCGGATTCAGGGAAGAAGCACTTAGAGACTAAGTGCACAAAATGCATAACTGGGTGAATGGAGAAACAGGAGGTTTTGACTGGAGACTAAAATATCAAAGTTTATAAGGCCCCCAGGTACGTTCCTGAAGCAGATTTGCCCATGTGGCTGTTAAAAACCCCTGGGATGGAGGTGCATTTGAGATCTTGCTCCTTGCATGTCATCAGTTTGGCTCAAATGAACCCATTAAAATGGGAGAGGGAGCCCTGGCTGGTGGCTCAGTGGATAAGATGCTGGCCTGTGAACCCAAAGGTCACTGGTTTGATTCCCAGCCAGGGCAACATAATCAGGTTGCCAAGCCAGGTCTCCAGCCAGGTCTGTAGCTGTAGGCAGGGGGAAAGCAACCATACAATGATGTCTCTCTCCCTCTCTGCCTCTATCCCTTCCCTTCTCTCTAAAAATAATAAATAAAATCTTTTTTAAAAAAGTGGCAATTGTCCTATCATTAAAAAAAAAAAAAAAAAATGGGAGAGGGGACCTAGGATGAAGACAGGGGCTGAATTATCAAAAAGGTGGGTCAGATGCCACTTTCTCCTGGCACATTGTCTAGGTAAGTAATACGGAGTGCCATGTGGACATCAAGGGACAGCAGGGAAGGAAAGACTGAAGTTCTTTTGAGTGCCAAGCACCATGATGGGTATTTTACAATAGTTGCCTCTTCTAATCTTCACAACAATTTGGTGCAGCATTTACAGATGAAGAAACCAGCGCTCAGATAAATAAATAGGCCAACATAACCCTAACCCAGCCAATAAGAGAGGGTGCAATATGGCTTCAAGGCCAGCCTGTCTGGTTACACAGTCTATGTAACTTCCCATCGGACCACATAGTGTAGGAGCAGGCACAGCCCCAGTCCTAGCCCTGTTCTAAGTGTGACATGAGAAAGTGTCAATCTCCACCCTGCAAGGACAGCTGTGTCTTCAGGAGCAAACTGGGCGCCAGTTAAGGGTATGAGGAGGTGAGAGACTATGAGGGCAGGGAAGGTTGTTTACAATTGTGGACAGATTGGAGGAAGGAGGTTGGCGGTGGAGGACAAGCCAAAGAAAACTTGCAAAAATACATAGATGAAAGCCCTGCAGTGAGAGGAAATGGGAAGAGCTTGCATTTTTGGATGTGGCCGAAAAGAAACAATTTAGAGGTATGGAACTAGTTTCCATCATAGACCATTCTCTACAGGGGGACAAGAATGCCAGTTAAATCATTAGTCTGTGCATTTCATATTTCTATTCAAACCCCCACAAGGGCTTTCAGCCTCACTCAGAATTAAATCCAAAGTCCTAACCGTCACTTATAAGAACTATGGGTCTGGCTCCTACCATTTCTAAACTCCTGCCCATCACTCCAGCTACCCTGACCTCCTCATGGTTCCACCTTAAGCCCCTTGCACCTGCCATTCCCACTGCCTGGAACACTTCCACGGTCTCTGCTCACATTATCAGAGAGGCCTTCTCTGATAACCCAATACACCCACACCCTCACCGACGCTTTATTTTTCTTCTTAGTACTTATCACCACCCAATAGTTACTTGTTTTGTTTATTGTCTGTCTCCCCCCACTAGTGGGCAAGCTCCATGAGAGAAGGAATTTTGTCTTTCTTGCGTATCACTGCATGCCTAGCGCCTGAAACTGTGTTGGGCACATAAGGAGATGCTTGGTTAACATGGTTGAATGAAATTGGCTGAGCAAAAGATTCTGAATAAAGCTTCAAAATAAATTTGGTTTCACTGGGGCTGGTAAAGATGTCTACCTACTGGGAACCTTTATCTTCTTTTCCCAGCTTGCTGCTGGGGGCACTAGGTGGGCTGAAAGCCAAGTGTACTCCAGGTGCTTGAATTTGGACCTGCAATTGAATCCTGGTGGCAAACTTTCCCTTAGGACGAGTCATTTCCACTGATGGCTAAGTTAATAGCTTCATTTTTATAATGCTTTTATAGTCAGAAAAAAATCATAAAAGTTAATATGTAGGATATGTGGAGAAAATGTTTGTTTTATATTTACGTATGTGTATCTCTGTGTGTAGAAATATATAGTACATTTAAAATAAATTTAGTATATGATAAACCAGTGAGGACAACATGAAATATACAATAAGTTTCTATTTCTGTGAGTACACAGTTACTGTCTCATCTCACTGATTCCCGAAGGGTTGCTACCATAAAACTGGTTCTCAGCTGGATATTGTTATCAGCAATTGGGTACTTAAAATGGTGATAGCTGGGTCAGCTTTAGTGACAGAAGTCCCTATTGTTGAGTTCATACATAGTACTTTTCTCTGCCCCTGGAAGCACTTTGTTTAGAGACCGCTTGTTAAGTACCCAGCATGGTCTGGAGTGTATTCTAAGTACCTGCTACCCAATTCCATAGAACTTGCCTGTTTCTCCACTGGGTTTAGCTTCCTCTCCCCCAATATTAATTAGAGTCTCACTGCCTTACCTTGACCTACTGATCGGTTCAAATGCCCCAGAATTCTTTAAGGGCCTTTTACTTGGGACACACTCTCAGGTACCAATCTCTGTTCCAATTGGTGCTCTTTGGTAATAAGCAATAAAAATTAATCGGGTCAAGTTAATTTTTTAAATTTTATTTATGTATTTCAGAGAGAGGGGAATGAAAGGAGAAAGAGGGGGAGGGATACATTGATGTGAGAGAAAAACATCAGTTGGCTGCCTCTCACATGCCCCCAACCAGCTACCTGGCCCACAGCCCAGACATGTGCCCTAACTAGAAATTTAACCAGCAACTTTTTGATTCATAGGCCAGTGCTCAGTCCACTGAGACACACTAGCTAGGGTTGGTCAACTTAATTGTTAAAATAAATTAATTGGTAAACAGGAGAGAAATGATGATAGAAGGAGACTAGATTTTGGAAGGTGAACGAACAATGCAATGTGTAGCTGATGTCTTGTAGAATTGTACACTTGAACCCTATATAATTTTACTGACCAATGTAACCCCAATAAATTCAATTAAAAATAAATTTATTGGAACTGAGATTAGTGTAGCTCAGTGGGCTGGGAGTCCTCCTGTAAAGCAAAGGTTGCCAGTTTGATTCCCAGCCAAGGCACAAGCCTGGGTTGTGGGCCAGGTCCCCAGTTGAGGGGTTGGGAGAGGCAACTGATCAATGTTTCTCTTGCACATAGATGTTTCTCTCCCTCTCATTCTCTCTTCCTCCCTCTCTCTCTCAAAATAAATTTAAAAAATAAAATCCTATTTAAATAAATTTATTGGAAAAATATAGTCTCACTCCATACTATGTGGAACAAAACTATCCAGTCAACTCACAAAATTGTGGAAGGTAGTACATTGTTCTTATTGTTGTTTTAAGCCATTAAATGTTTTTTCTTTCTTTCTTTCTAGAAGGCAAGGGGGGAAAAAAGAGAGAGAGAAACATCAGTTGGTTACCTATAGGCACCTCCACTTGGGACTGAACTCAACCTAGGCATGTGCTCTGACCAGGAATCAAACCAGCAACCTCTTGCTTTGCAGTACAACTCCCAACCAATTGAGCCACACCAGCCAGGGCTGTCAGGACTCTTTGTACACCAAAAGTTTTGTTTTGTTTTTTTTTCCCAGTTATACAGTTTAAGTAGCGCCTTAGTGGGCTGTCTGTTTCAGCCCTGAGCAGCCCATGTCACACTATCCAAGTTTCCTGTATGTCAAATTATTCTGGTTACCATCTAGCCCTGCTGTCTGTTATACTAGCAATCCATGCTCACCTTACCCTGTTGGTGAAGTGCCACTGTATGGCCTCTACCACTCTGAATATGATTATCTACATTGAAATTAAGAAATGCATGTCAGTAGCAAAATATCTTGCCTCATTCCCAGCTACTATGTCTCCTTTTAAAGAGATAGGGCTCTTCTCACCAGTGTATTTTTCTGTGCCATAATGAAGGGAAGGTTTTTAGAGAGAAGGGAAGGGAGGAAGGAAGAAAGGGACTCAATGTATGGTTGCCTTTCATCTGCCTCCAGCTAAGGACCCAGTTGGAGACCTGGCTTGAAACCTGGGTTATGGCTACTGGGAACCGAACCAGCAACTGTTGGGTTCACAGGCTGGTGCTCAATCCACTGAGGCACACCAGCCAGGGCAGGGTTTGTTTGTTTGTTTGTTTGTTTAGCTTTCTTGAATGATTTTTTTAAAATACTTTATTTATTATTTTTAGAGAGAGGGGAAGAAAGGGAGGGAGAGAGACATTAATGTATGGTTGCCTTTAACCTGCCTTTAGCTACCAACCTGGTTGAAGACCTGGCTTGCAACCTGGTTTTGTGCCCTGGCTGGGAATTGAACCAGCAACCTTTGGGTTACCAGGCTGGTGCCTTATCCACTGTGCCACCAGCCAGCATTGAATGATTTAATTAATAAAGGGGCAAGTGAGGAATAAATCCACTACAAAATGCAAAAATATCAAAATCTTTGGATTTCTCTGTCATACCAAAGAGTTTCTGGTACCTCAACTTCATGTAGCATAAACCAAACCAGGTTTCAATCAACCAATCAAGCAGTTAGATCCTCTAACATTAAATAAGTTTAGGCCAATGTAAAACTATGTCCCTAAGCTCTTGAACTCCATGTTCACATATATTGCCTATGTTTTTGTTAAAATAAATAAGCAAAATTTTGCAATTCTTATATTAAGATTGGATTATGTAGTTGATTCCCTGGAATATGGGACTATAGACCCCATTTATATGTCTGAATGTAATGGGAGGAGGATTGATATTCACTTGTAAGGAAATCATCTCAGGTGAGATCATAGGAAAGGCTTCAAACAGGGCAGGCATAGGCACATCAGACAGAGTCAAGGAGAAGGCTCAGTAGGTTTGAAGTACTTGGTATTGGTCAAACCCTCCCATCTACCTATTTCAATTCTCAAGGTACCATCCTTTCCCAGTTGATAACTTAACTTTTACTTTAAAGATTAGACAAGACTATGAGTTCAACTTGTGTTAATCTAATAATCCATTCAGACATGTGGAACTACATGAAGAGATTATATTAGGGCAGTCACAGGAATTCTCTGGTTCTCTAACCATGCCTTGAGACAAGAATTTAAAACCCAAAGATTTTCATTCTCTTTAAGCAGCGTTAGAAATAGCCAGCCCAAGCTATAGCCTTTATATTCCTTACGCCCTTCACGTGGTCTATCACAGCAGCCATTTGATGATTAAGTCATTGTCTTTAATAGGTACTTTTCTCCAGGTAACCACAGGTGATAGTTGAAGTAATTGTTCACCACTGTGTACAGTAAACCATGCCAGCAACTCATTCTCTGAAATTAAACAGATTGTCACAGCTTGCAACTGCAACCAGGTCAGATAATCAATTCTTTCTTCCCATTCCACTGAGGTAGTATTGCTTGCAATGATCACAGAGGAACTCAAGAGTTAAAAATTTTAGCTGTAGTTATAGTTGATGATCTTTAGTGATTAATGTGTGTGGAAAGCTGTTATTCCAGGAACTGCAATGCATGACTTCAGGAGGTTGACAAACAATTCACCTTTGTCCCCCAGGGGTTTGCAAATGATCAAGATGGTATCTGAGCCATTGTGTTCCAGGGAGCGACTGTAGATAAAGAATTGTGGTCAGCAAATAAAGAAATACTAGGAAAATCACCACTGGATTGCAACTCATCTGATTAACCTTTTTTCCAAACCCTTTACTTAGCTTTTCTTCTCCTTATAAAAAGGTCAACTTGAGATATTAAGATGGATTTTAGGGTACATAACCCACTATCTTCTCAGATCGCTGGTATCCGAATAAAGCACCCATATAGACTCAATCCTTGTCTTTACTTATTGGTTCTGGTTGCGACAGGCAACAAGAATTTGACTTTTCCAGTTTCATTTTCTGGTGATTCTGGTGAAATACCTTCGGGACTCTCTAGTAAGTCTGGGTGTTTACGGGGAGTCCCATTGGCTGCTTTACTTGGGGGCCCCAGGGTGCAGATTTGTAGACTCCCTAGCAGCTGCCAAGTGATTTCGTCTGGGGACTTCCCTTTTCCTATTCTCAGCACTCCCTGTCACCTTCACTTTCACTTGAATCATTGCATTTTCTGGTTCCGGATTGCAGTCCTGGGTTAGCTAAAATGCCTTCTGGTTTACAGAGCTTGTCTGGTCAGCACTGCAGTCTGGGTTAATTAAGTTGCTGTCTGGTTTGTGTAACATTACAGATCTCTGTCTGGTAGAATGTTGCTGGGGGAGGGGTGTCTCCTTAACAGGAAACAGCCCTTTGGGGCAAATTCTGGCTGATTGGTTGACCTATGCTTATGAACCTAAGAAAATGTTTTTTATTGTAATACTACTTGACTGGAGACCACAGGCTTCTAGAAAAGTAAAGAAAAGATGAATCACACCTTGATGAAAATGTAGCCAGTGTCAAGAAACTCATCTTTATTAAAATCAGGTTTTACCTATCACCCTACTCAGGAGAAGAGCGGCTCCATAAACAGGGATTCAACTGAAGAGCGGCTCCATAAACAGGGATTCAACTGAGCCCTTATGAAACTGTGTATGGACAATCATTTCAGGCTATGATTGGTTTGGAGAGACATCTACGTAGATTAAGAAGTGAAGGTAAATAACTATGTACAATAACTAAATAAGACCTTAGCTGTGATTAATGACCTTGCTTGTATTATATTCCTTTAAGCCTGGAGATAAGATGGTACCCAAGACTTGGAAGTCAGGATCTCCAGAAAGCCAACTAGAAGAAAAGTGGATTGGACCTTGGGATGTCCGATATTTATAACTGGGGTCCTACAGTAACTCTAAAGGACAAGGAAATGTTTCCTTTAAACATTGCTAATATAGCCCTGGCTGGTATGGCTCAGTGGATTGAGCATTGGCCTGTGAACCAAAGGTTCATTGGTTCGATCCCCAGTCAGGGCATATGCCTGGGTTGTGGGCCAAGTCTCTACACAAGAGAAAAGCCACACATTGATGTTTCTCCCCACTCTTTCTCCCTCCCTTCCTCTCCCTCTGAAAAATAAATAAACTTTTTTTTTAAGTTGCTAAGGTAGCCCCAGCTGGAGAGTGTGCAACTTTTGTCAACTGTACTAAAAATGTGTATTATGCTTTCAGCAGATGTGGAAATGAATTGCAATACCACCACTAATGTATCTTATGCCTTAAGTTGCATCAAATTGCCCGCAGGACGTTTTCTAATATGTGGAGAGACTGTTCTTTCAACAGCAAAATGATTACTTCCTTATGAAACTAATCTTATAGAAATGAAATAATTAAAAACTAACAGTGGGGAATGATAGGAACACTCAAGAGTTAAAGATTTTTGGATAGGCACCAGCCTGAGAACCCAGAGGTCGCTGGTTCAATTCCTAGTCAGGGAACACACCAAGTTACAAGCCAGGTCTCCAGCCAGGTCCATAACTGGAGGCAGGTGAAAGGCAACCAACCATACATTGATGCTTCTCTCCCTTTCTTCCTCCCTCCCTGCCCTTCTTTCCAAATATAATGAGTAAAATCTTCAATAACTAATTAACTAAATAAAGTTATATTAAAATTTTTTAAGTTAAAGATTTTAACCGTATTTATAGTGGATAGGCTTAAGTGATTAGTGGATGTGGAAAGCTGGTATTCCAAGGACTGGAATGCATGCCCTATGTGACCCCAGGATGTTGACAGGTTGACAAGCAATTCAACCTTTGTGCCCCAGTGGGCCTGCAAGTGATCGAAATGGTATCTGAGCCACCCAGGGAGGGAATATCTGTGATGCAGATAAAGAATTCTTTTTTTTTAAGATTTTATTTGTTTTATTTTAGAGAGGGGGAAGGGAAGAAGAGAAGGAGAGACATATCAATGTGTAAGAGAAACATCAATCAGCTGCCTTTTCCAGGTGACCTGCAACTGCATTGCGCCTGACCAGGAACCAAACTGGTGACCTTTCACTTTGTGGGAGGACACTCAACCAACTAAGCCACACCAGCCAGGATACAGATAAAGGATTCCTGATGAACAGACAAAGAAGTACCAGGAAAATCACCACTGGACTACACTTTTATCTGGTTAACCCCTTTTCCAAACCCCTTACCTACCTTTTATTTCTCCTTATAAAAGGTCAGCTTGAGCTGAGATGTTAAGATGGTTTTTAGGGTACATAATCAGCCAGTTTCTCAAATGTCTGCATTCCAAATAAAGTGCCCATAAGGATTTAATCCTTGTCTCTACTTACTGGTTCTGGTAGTGACAGGTAACATGAATGCCAGCTTTTCCGGTTTCAATCACAGTTGGTATGATTCAGCATCATTTGTTTTAGCCAATAGAATCTACTCTAGCATGTTTTAATTTGTTATAGAATATTGTCTTAAGAATTTCCAGCCCTGGCTTGTGTGGCTCAGTGGATTGGTGCCAGCCTCTGAACCCAAGGGTCACTGGTTCGATTCCCAGTCAGGGAACATAACCAGGTTGCAAGCCAGGTCTCCAACCAGGTCTGTAGCTGGAGGCAGGTGAAATGCAACCATATACTGATGTTTCTCTCCCTTTCTTCTTCCCTCCCTGCCCTTCTCTCTAAAAATAATGAATAAAACCTTAAAAAAAAAAAGAATTTCCAAAAACTTTTGGGTGCTAATGCAGCCAGGAGAAACCCAATCTCATCATGAACAATTTATTAGAAACCTCACTGCTACCACTACCTGTTATAGACATGTATGAGGCTGGAAATAAGACAGTAGAAATGAATTCCAACACCAATTTCCACAGAGGAATCAAATGCTTCCACCACATGTCATGTAGGGGCACTTCTCATGTAGCTTACTTACAGAATGTAATCCAGCATAGGTGCATTTACGTGGATGAAGTAACCAGGGTCTGGGATGTTTAGCTTTCCATCCTCACTTCAATGGGAAACATGCTAGCAGGGGGTGCAATGTATACTAAATGACCTAATATTTATTCCTGTAACAATCAGAAACACTTTTGGCTCAGTAAATATACTCCTGAGTGTCTATGTCATGGAAACTAAGGCACATACATGTAAAGATCTATGTAATGGTGTCTATCACAGATGTTTTTGTAGCAGCAAAAATCCATAAATAAAGCAAAGGCCCAACACAAAGGTCATGGTTGAATTAATTACAGTCCTTAACAGGTCTCTCTGCTCTTATTAACAAGAAAGAAATAGAGTTCTATGAGAAATTGCTCTGGTTGTTGCTGACTGAGAAAAAAGCAAACCGAAGGAAAATGTATATATAATACTGTTTTTGTTTTAAAAAGTAAAAGACCATGTACATATAATGCATATATGTGCATTATTATATAATAAAAACTATATAGAAATATATGTTAAATTTAGAACTTGGGTTATCTTAGTAGCTAAGGGGTGATACGCAAGTATGTGTGAGGGAAGAGAGGACTATACCAAGAAGGAAAGGAAGAAAGCTACACTTGAAAAATACATGATGGGCTCAGTGGATAAGGTGCTGGCTTGTGAACCCAAAGGTCACTGGTTTGATTCCCAGCCAGGGCACATAACCAGGTTGCAAGCCAGGTCTCCAGCCAGGTCCATAGCTGGAGGCAGGTGAAAGGCAACCATACATTGATGCTTCTCTCCCTCTCCACCTCCCTCCCTGCCCTTCTCTCTAAAAATAATGAATAAAATCTTTTTTAAAAAAATGCATGATGGGCTCCAGGAGGGAGCCATGCTGGAAGGGCTGAAAGACAGCTCAGCACAGTCTTTCAATCTCTGCAAATCTGCACATAACAATAGCAGAACAATTAGCAAAACCAAAGCACATGGAAAATATTTACAAGTGTTGTCAGATCTAACAAATCAAAATACAGTCTTACCGGTTAAATGATAAATAATTTTTAGTACATTATGCCTCAAATATTGCATGGAAATAGAAAGGCTAGACCTCAACAGAAAGGAGAACAGTACCGGAAAACCCCAGAAAGCAAGCCACCATATTTTTTAACACTACACAAAAACAACAGAAGAGGGAGCTCTATGAAATTAGAAAAGCTTTCCTGAACTCCATCTTTTTTTTTTTTTTTTAAATTTTATTGTCGTTGTATTACATCCATCCCCTTTTTGCTCCCCTCTCTCCCCCTCTGAATTCCATCTTATTTCTAAGTCCTAAAAATCTAATTTCACACAAAACTAAGAAATTGAATAATATCCAGGTCAAATCCTATACAAAATTCTTTTTTCCTTTTAAAGGTTTTTTTATTTATTTATTATTTTTAGAGAGAGGGGAAGAGAGGGAGGCAGAGAGGGAGAGAGACCTCAATGTGTGTTTGCCTTTCACTTGCCTCCAGCTACAGACCTGGCTGGAGACCTGGCTTGCAACCTGGTTATGTGCCCTAGCTGGGAATCAAACCAGTGACTTTTGGGTTCACAGGCCAGCACCTTATCCACTGTGTCACCAGCCAGGGCTCCATACAATATTCTTCTATACAAAATAGGATTTTTCTTAACAAAAGAAGCATAACATTCCAAAAGACAGTGAAAGCATTTCAAAAAGACATGTCCACAAAATAGATAGTTGTAAGGTACTTTTTCAAAATTAATCTAATTTTTTAAATGATAGAAAACACACACAAAAAGTACACATAAAGCAGAATTTGAAAAATTCAGAAATGAGGTGACAGAACTCAATAGAGAGTAAGAATCAAAAGGGAGAAACAATTTCATAAATAAAGGCTAAATTAGAAAGAGTACAGGAGCAAGTAAATGCAACAGATCAAATCTGAAGTAGAAAGTGAAACAGAGGAAACTTTTTTCAATCAAACAGAAATGAAGAGAGAAAAAGAGAAAGAAAGGAGATCAAACATACAGGGAATAGAAATTCCTAAAGGAGAAAACCAAATCAAGGGCATGAAACAAATGCTACATTCCATAAATTAAAAAATGAAATAAAACAGCATGAAAACATTTTCCTGAAAATGAAAGATTTGAAACTGTACATTGAAAGTGAGATCATTGACCCAGAACAACCGATATTGCACATCTTCTATTAAAACCATTGGTCTTTAAAGAAACAGAAAATTTCTCTGCATGCCTGATACAGAACATGTGATTTTAAAAATGATTTTGTAAAGATGTTTTATTTATTTACTTTTTAAAAAATAGATTACCATCAGAACTTTTTGACAATTTTGCATGCCAGTAAAAAAGAAAAGAAAGGAGTTATATAAGACATGCAAGGAAAGACAGTATGAAACAAAGATTTCATAGCCTCAACATTAACTTTCAGATATAAAACACACAAACTATCATCAGCAGAAACTGGTCACCTTCAGGAGATGATGAGGAACAAAGCCACAGGACAGAATTCTCTTTGAGCCCTTTCAGGAAAAATCTATCAGAGAAAAAGCTTCAGACCACCAAATAACTAGGAGACATTGATATAAGGATAGATGTTAGGCATTCAATATATAATTACCTGTAAAACTGTGAACAAATGAGAGCTGAGAGAGTAGTATATGTGATGGATATGTACTCCAATAATGTAAATGTGGTACAAGTATATTCTTTATTTTTACTTTTTAAAAACAGTTTTATTGAGATATAGTTCATAGGCCATGTAAAGTATATAATTTAATGGCTTTTAGAATAGTTTCAGAGCTGTGCATCCATCACCACAATCAAATTTAGAAGGCAGTCAAAAATAAAGAAAAGGTCAAGTAAAGGTTCCATAGTTCTTCATTGGAATTATAAATATTAATATGAACTCATGAATTACATTTCCACTGGAAAAGCCTAAAGACAATGAGCAACCATATAGCAATGAACATCCCTTAGCACCCAGACTCTGGTCTTGGAGTATCATTTCTAGCTAAAAGAAAAGGAGAACTTGTGAAGAAATGGCTGATCCCAAGTGTGGAGCAAAAACAATGTATAGGATAAACCTTGTAATACCAGATTGAAAGGACTCAGGAGCCAACGTGAGGCTCTCACCAGTCTTAAAACTTTTTGCACTTCAATAAAGATAATTTTTTGCAATGGTTTAAAACTTATAAAATGTGTCTAAATCTAAGAGTTCATAATGATACTTTTAAAAATAGGAATTAGTCACCTTTAGAGGATGATTATGAACTAATTTATGATCTTGAAACCGGTAAATAAAAGGAATAAATATATTTGTCCTGCTTTTCTATATGAACTTTACTACCATATAACACAACAGTGGATGAGGGAAACTGTGTTGCTATGAAAGCATTCTGACTAAAAAATGAAACAGAAATGATAGTATCAGAATGTCAACATTTGGCAACAACCCCCCCCCCACGCCGCCATCCGCCCCAGTAAATAATAGATATAGACATTACACATCTGTTAAGATGAAAAATGGCAACCAATGTGTGCCTCCTGTAGTCTGGCCATAAAATACCTCTAGTTTTGCCAAAGAGATCCAAGCTGTATCTGATTTCTCAGAGGACAGAGGAGAATGCTGAATGGCGCCACAAGTATTCAAATAACAAAATCCAGACTGTGGGAGCCTGTACAGGTCAAAAGTCCTATAAGCAAAAGAAAGGATGGAGGAGGAACCTATAAATTAAAATATATCTACATGATATATATATATATAGATTTTATTCAATATTTTTATAGAGAAGGGCAGGGAGGGAGGAAGAAAGGGAGAGAAACATCAATGTACAGTTGCCTTTCACCTGTCTCCAGCTACACACCTGGCTGGAGACCTAGCTTGCAACCTGGTTATGTGCCCTGGCTGGGAATTGAACCAGCGACCTTTGGGTCTTCAGGCTAGCACCCATCCACTGAGCCACCAGCCAAGTGTCTAGGAATGAACATTAGGTGATAAAAATTAGTTTTAAAATACAGCAGATAGGTGCTGGCCTTAGAACCCAAAGGTCAATTCCCAGCCAGGGCCCATAACCAGGTTGCAAGCCAGGTCTCCAGCCAGGTCCATAGCTGGAGGCAGGTGAAAAGCAACTATACATTGATGTTTCTCTCCCTTTCCACCTCCCTCCCTGCCCTTCTCTCTAAAAATAATAAATAAAACACTTAATTAAAATATATACATATAAGAAAGTGGTCTCTGTAAAAGTCAGGCTGGTGGTTACCTATGGGTAGAGGGTGTGTGTGAATGGCATGGGGTACATGGAGGGGTTTTCTGGACAGGCTAGCAGCAAGCTTTTTTTTTTTTTCTTTTAATATGGGTTGTGCTAAATTTAAAACAATTCAATAAGTCATGAGTTTTATTTGCAGTGTTCTGCCATGGTGCTTTATTTTATAAAGAAAAAAAATATTTTTTAAACTTTCAATACTTTAGTTGCACTCCAGGCCAATTATATCAAGTTCCCCAGAGGTGAGACCCAGGCACCGGTATTCTTTAAGGCTCCCTGGTGATTCCAAAGTGCAACCAAGTTTGCAAACCAGTGTGTAAGAGGAATGGCATCTGGTTGCGCTCAGTATCAGGAACTTGGGTTGTAGTCTTCACTTAGCCACCAGTAGAGCTTAGTGACCTGGAGTAAGATTTTTTAAAAATTTTATTGTTGTTGTATTACATCCATCCCATATTTGCTCCCCTCTGTCCCCCTCCCCACCCATCCTTTCCCCCCAAAGTCAATCCCAGCTGTTGTCCATGTCCATGTTTCCTTTATACTAGGTTCTTGTCTAAGCTGCTCCCCTTTCTTGCCTTTGCCTCCTCCTGGAGTAAGAATTTGAACCTCTTTGGCCACAGTGGCCAATACGTTACAGTGGGTAAGTAAAGCAGTTTACTTACCCAAAATTGGGATTGGACAAGCTGGTTTCTAAAGTCCCTATGAATTCTAAAGCATGATAATTTAAGTAAAAGGAATGAAGATTGTATTAGAATGATTTAACTGTATAAAATGTTTAATAATTAGGCAATATTTATGTTCATATGAAAAATGTGTGTATATCATTCACAGTCTGATATGAAAAAGAATTCACCATATATGACTTAATGAAGGGATTTAATGGAAGAAGTATATACAGAGGTGTGGGCAGGATTACCATACTCCCAGGCTCACAAGAATGAAAAGCTGTCTCATCTCCCCTCTCCCCAAGCCTGAAGAAGTTTCAGAAGCCCAGCAAGAGCTGCAGCTCTGCAGGAGTCTCCGACAGGAGCTATGGTTGTAAAAGAACAGCACTGCCACTCACAGTGGATCCACTCATTTGTCTGGCTGTGCAGATGACTGTATACCACAAGGCATTCATCCATTCTGCTCTTGATGGATATTTGAGTTATTTCCAGAATTTCGTCCTCATAAATAACATTGCTAAAATATTCTTGGACCTGCTTCTTGGTGAACGTATGCACACTTTTCTGTTGGGTATATACATAGGAGTGGAATTGCTAGGTCATAGAATATATGAATCTTCAGCATGGACTGACTAACTGATTTTTTCAAAGTGTGCATACCATAACATACCAAAGTGTGCATAGTGAGAATTTACATTCTCACTAACATTCCTTTTGCTACATAGTCTTATCAACACTTGCTGAAAAAGAAAGACAAAATGAGAGGACCTACCCAATCAGGTATAAACATTTATTACAAAACTATAGTGACCGAAACAGTGTTTGTCTGGGTGAAAAGATAGAGAATAAACCAATGGAGGAGAAGAGTCCAGAAGCAGTGCTACACATGTATGGATACTGAATTAATCACAAAGGTAGCATTGCAAAGTGACAGAAAAAAATAGATGGTCTTTTCAGTAGACAGTATTGTCAATTGAATTTAACTGACCCCCAAAAGAAACTTGATTCCACTTTCAACCATACCCAAGAATCATTTCCAGGTGGATTGCAAATCTAAATATGAAAGGTGAAATAAAGAATTAGGAGAGAGCATGGGAGAATATCTTTATGACCTTGGGGATAGGGTAACAACTTCTTGAACAGGACACAGAAAGCACTTGGCTTAGAAAGAGTGATAAATTGGATTCCATTAAGATCGGGGACTGTCATCCACTAAAGGATACCATAAAAAGTATAATTGCGTATCAGCCACATAGGGGCAAAGATGTTTGTAATACATTGTCTTAGTTCAGACTGCAATAACAAAATTGCCATAGGCTGGGTGGCTCAAACAGTAAATGTTTATTTCTCACAGTTCTGGAGGTTCAGTGTGAGAGGCTGCTTTCTGGTTCAGGCATCTTCACACTGTGTCCTCACATGGCAGAAGGGGAAAAAGCTCTCTCAGGTCTCTTTTTTTTTTTAAGATTTTATTTATTGTTCTTAGAGAGAGGGAAGGAAGAAAGGCAGAGAGGGAGACAGACATCAATGTATGGTTGCCTTTCACCTGCTTCCAGCTACAGACCTGGCTGGAGACTTGGCTTGCAACCTGGTTATGTGCCCTGCCTGGGGATTGAACCAGCAACCTGTGGGTTCGCAGGCCAGCACCTTTACACTGTGCCACTAGCCAGGGTGCAGGTCTCTTTTTTAAGAGTATTAGTCCCATTCATGAAGGCCCCCTTCTCAGTATCTTATCAGCTGCTGCAGTCCCTACCTCCTAATGCTATCACATGGAGAGTTAGGAATTCAACATATGAATTTGGAAGGGATATGGACATTCAGGCCATAACATATATATAACTGACAAAGGACAATTATTCCAAACATAGAAGGAACTCTTAGAGTGAAAAGTATAGCAACTCAAAGGAAAAATGATCAAGAGACTCAAATAGGCACTCCACAAAAGAGAATATCCAAATCATCAATTAACATATTAAGGGCACAACCACATGCAAAAGATGAGATATTATCTTCCACCCACCAGCATGACTAATATTAAAATGACTGACAATATAGTGTTGGGGAGCATATCAGTGAGAACTTTCATGCATATAAATTGATACAAATTGAAGTGAAAATAAATTGAAAGTTGAAAATATACTATGACTCAGCAATTCTACTCCTACTGCTATACTCCAGAAATGTATACATATGTGCTTCAAAAGACATGTATAAGAATATTCACAAACAATATTTTTCTTAATAGGCAAGAATAGAAACAACCTAAATGTCCATTAATAAGATTAGTCAATAAATTAGGATATAGTCAGGCAATGAAATGGTATGCAACAATGACTATGAACAAACCAATGCTACACCAATGTGAATCAACCTCATACTTCCAATGCTGAACAAAGAAACCATACACAAAATAATGCATATTGTAGGGTTCCATGTATATAAAGTGCAAAAGCAGGCAATAATAATCTACAGTGCTAGGTATCAGGATAGTGGTTAAAACTAGGAAGAGGAAAAGGTTAGTTACTGGGAAGTAACAGAAGGACTTCTGGGATGCTGGTATGGTTCTATTTCTTGAGATGGGAGATATTTCCTGAGTATATTTATTTTTGATAGTTTATCAAGCTATGCACTTCTGAATTTTTGTATGTATACCATATTTCAATTGCAATCTTATTAATGAAAAATATGTATATACAGCAATGTTCATCATTGCTTTATTCATAAAGTCATTGGGTTCATCTGTTATAGTCATTAGTTAAATAAATTGGGGTGCATCCATGAAATCAAATACTTTGTTGTCATTAAAAATAATGTCTATAGGAAACCTTCAGAACATCTTACTAAATGGCGGGGGTGGGGGGAAGCAATTCACAAAATAGTATATTCAGTGTAAGTACATTTATTTTAAAAATGTATGGTCTGTGTTTTTGGTGTGTTTGTGTGTGTTCAAATACATTAACTAGAAGGGTTCACTCCAAAACATATTAATAATGATTGTCTCTGAGTGGTGTTTTTATGGGTTTGGCTTTTTTCCCTTTGTGAGTTTTTTGATTTTGCTCCAATAAACATGTTCTACTTATGTTTAAAAAATGTTTTTAAAAAAGAAACTCTATTCAGAACTAATATATAAAAGAATACTTAATTCTTTTATAAGTTCCTTGATTCTATCAAAGTAAATTTTTATTCTCCCCATGGTATCTGAATTAGGCAAAATGGAAAAATCAATCTGCTAAGTAAAGCATTAAACTAAAACTCTGAAATGACTTCAGCTCAAGCTCCTGCTGTGTGATCTTGTTTCTCTCATATGATCTTTCTGAACCTGATATTCCCTTCCCAGTGTTCTACTGAAACTTGGATTTTAAATTATTCTGTTTCTCTGCATATTTTCTCAGTGTTTGGCTTTTTTCCTCTCTATGAGATACACAGCCACAAAATCTTCAGACATAAACCAGAGTAGGTGGTTTATTTTTTAAAGTAATAATGATCCTACTAGATGCTGTATATGAAGTGCCTACTATTTGTCAGACACAGTGATAAATGCTCAACATTATTTTTCAAAACACTAAGAAGTAGGTGTCTTTATACCTATTTTACAGATGAACAAGCTGAAACTCAAGTAAGCTAAGCAACTTGGTCATGGAGGAAGGCAGATCTGTAAACCTACCTACGATAGAAATTTATGTAATAAGTACTTTGAATCTTCAGTACCCAAGGATACTTTCCTATGGAAATCCAATATCGGGATGATGAGAGTGAAAATATCAGAAGTAAATCATAGAGAGAATCTGGCAATCTCCAGGGGCCTCTGGAGATTATCTTTGACCCTGGAGGCCCCACTCCACATGAAGGCCTTCTGTTTCTCTAAGTGTGCCCACCTCCAGGATGGGCAGAACAAGATCCTGAGACTATCAGACCCCCACTCCCTTGATTGGTCCAAGGGAATCACTTAGCAGGTAGAGAGGACTGCGTGAAATATTGGTCATGTAGATGTCAATTTTGGTAGATACATCAGGCTATCTTTCAGACCCAAGATGCTGGCCATTAAATTCCAGAAAATGTCCAAGGCTGAGACTAAATATGGGGCATCATGGCAAAGCCAAAATGGAGGTGATCATCTTCCAATCATTCTCTCCCTGCTACAAGAGGAAAACAACATAAATAAAGATATTGTAATTGAGGGATGAACTAGGAATCTGAAGCCTAAAGTAGTGGTTCTCAAACTTCAGCTAGCATCAGAAGCACATGAAGGACTTGTTAAAACACAGTTGGCTGTCACACCTGTCAGAATGGCAATCATCAGCAAATCAACAAACAACAAGTGTTGGCGAGGATGCGGGGCAAAGGGAACCCTCACACACTGTTGGTGGGAATGCAGGCTGGTGCAGCCACTGTGGAAAACAGTATGGGGTTTCCTTAAAAAACTAAAAATGGAACTGCCTTTTGATCCAGCAATTCCACTACTTGGACTATA
>PVIW01005532.1:0-104706 GCA_004026585.1 Noctilio leporinus | reverse complement strand
GGGGGGTCCTCTGAGATGGGGGAGGGAGAGGGAGGACAGGCTGAGCCAGGACCAAGAGCAGCCACAGTGGAGGCAGGCGGAGGTGGGCTGAGACCAGGGAGGGAGGGGTTTGCTGGGGGGATGAAACACCCATGGGGCTGGGCATGGGAGAGAACGGAGGGAGTCCAACGGGGCAAGGGAGGGGGTTGGAGGAGGCAGCCCTGGGCAGTGAGGGGGGCAGGCCTGTGCCCCTTCCCCTGAGGAAAGCCCCACTCCACTCACTCAGCAGGAGGGCTGGCGGGGCACTGGCACCAGCTGGGCACAGCTTTATAATGGGGGGGGGGGGGCGTGAGGACCGTGGAGGAGGGTGGGCACAGAAACTGAGGCTCTGCCCGGAGGGGCAGTCCTGGTCCCTCCCTCTCCCCTCCCCTCAGGCCAGGAAAATCTGACTGGCAGGCCTGCAGTCCTCCTGACTGTGACTGCGGGGGTGTCTCAGGAGATCACTGTGTGTGGGGGAGGGTGAGCTGCAGTGAGGGGACCTGACCAGTGCAAATCAGGGTACCCACTCACGGTGGGGGTGGCTCTCCCTAAAGTCCTGAAGCTCCCCAGTGTGTTGTTGAGGGTTCTCAGGATTGCCTGACTTAGGGCTGCCTTGGGGGTAAGACCAGCCAGTGGAGGATGGAACAATGTCCTGGGGGGTGGGGTCGGTCCAGGATGGGGAACCTGGAACCACACATTCCTGGCAAGCAAGTACCCCAACTCAGCTGACGACATTCCCCACACCCCCCAGCGGGACTTCAGCCAGGGCACATCTGTAGGGGGGGAGCACTGGGGGGGGGGCTGGTTTGGAAAGCCTGTGGCTTGTCCTGAGCAGCTGCAGGTGCCCCACCCTCACCTCTAGGCTGTGCCCTCAATATGTTCCTCCTTCCTCCCTTTAGCAGCCCCCCAGGGCCCCTCCCCTGCCATCCTAGAACACAAAGCAGCTTCTGTCCGGAGCCCCAGTACCGATAATCCGGGGTGGGGACACATTCCGGGGACCAGCCTGGACGGGCCCGGAGGATTAGCATCTTTCCCCCTGCCCAAGGGATTAGGCCCCCGGAACGCCACTTGGGCATTACCCAAGTGAATTCGCACATTCCACAACTCTTGGAGGTGAGTTGGCTGGGGTGAGGGGCTGAGGAGGATAAAGTGGACCCTGGATTTCAGGCAGCACCGCCCCCCACCCCACCGGGTCCAGCGCGGAGTTCCCCTCCCAGACACGCCAGCACCCCAAAAAGTCACGTCCAATTCTCGGGGCTCCCCTCTTCCATCCCCACCATCTGCTCCCTCTTCTTCCTGACCCCTTGTCCTTACCTGACCCGCCACCCCCTCCCCCTCCTCGGCTCTTCCTCCCACCCCGGAGGTCCAGGGGAGGAGGCCGCGGGCAACCCCCAGGCTGAACGCCCAGCACAGGCCTGAAAGATAGTTAGGGGGTCGCAAGGAAAAGGCGCGGAGTTGGGAGGGCCCGCGGCGCCTCCCTGAGACCAGCCCCTCCCGGAGGCAGGGGGCGCGGCACCCTTGCCTTGGGGAATCCTAAGAAGCGGACCCGGGACCCGGGAGCCGGGGTCCCGCTCCCGACCAGCACTCTCCTCGCCTCCCCATCCTTCTCCCCAGATCTCGCTTCCCCGAGCCCCAGTCTCCGCCCTTTCCTCCACTTCCACTCCCTCCCGACTCCAAGTCCCGAGTTCCCCCTCCTTCGCCCGCCCTTCCTCCCTCCGCGGCCCTGGCCCTCCCCCGCCGCCACCCCTGGGCTCACCCGCTAGCTCTGCTCTTCGTGCCCCGAGGGTCTTGGGGCTCCTCTCCTTTCTCCGGCGCCCTCGTGCGCTCCCGACGAGTCCCCGGTGCCCACCTCGGGGCGCACCCCCGCTGCTCCCAACTTCTCCCAACTCAACTTTCCCCCGCGCCGCGGGCAGGCCAGCCCCCTGCGTGCGCGCCCCCCGAGCGCACCGTGCGCGGCCCCGGCGGGTGGGAGGCGGGGAGTGGCGGCCCAGACCCACGAGCGGAAGCGCGCATCCTGGCACCGCCAGGCACCGGAGTCCCGCGCACGGGAGGCGGCCCCAGCTCTCTTTTGGGGCTCAGGCGCCCAGGGACGCTGTTTCTTGGCCCCATTTTGGCACCGCTGGACGGAAATGCCTCACCCTGGGCGTCCCAGGAATAAAAACGGATCATCACCAAGATGATCAGGAAATTCAGGACGGGGAAAGTTGAAATACAAAGGCATCGGGGTTAAGATTCTCCTGTGCCGCCGCCCCCGCCCTCTCCAGGAATCCCAGCACCTCCAAGAAAGCCCCTGGCTTTGCTTGGGGCCAGGGCGGGGCGGGGGACGGGAGGGGTGACGGGGGCTGGAGATTCGATGCTCATCCTCATCATCCTGCGCTGACTTCGACTTAACAAATGTGGGGGGACGTCTGCCTCTGCGAGGTTCCCTGCGGTGCCCCCTCCTCCTTGAACCCACTTGCTAGTCATCACCTGCCATTTAAAAGTCTGTGTACTTCTGGTTTTCCCAACTAAAATATAAATTCTTCTAGATGGGAATTACACGTTTCGCTTCTTTTCCGTAGTCTGCCGTTGGGTAAAGCACAGAGTCGTGAATGCAGAAAACGTTCGGACATAAGCGAGTTGATTAACAAATGTTTAGCACCAAGTCTAGTTCCCGCGGTAAGTGGTGTTTGGGACCGTTTTTCGTCCAGTTGACAGCCCTCAGAAATGCAATCATGAGACAATTAGAGAGCAGCTCGGGAAAATCTATAATCAGCTTCTTAAGGGATGAGGTCAAGGCTGCTGCGTGTGGCCATCTGTCTGTGCTTCAGTCTTTTGAGGGCGTCGGCCAACCTGCCAGCCCTCGGCCACACCCTGGCTGACTAGTAGGCTCGGATTCTGGGAAGTGGCATGGGATTGGGGCGCCGGGGGCGACTCTCGCTGCTCCAGCCAGCTTGCCGCAGGATGTCAGAGGGCAGCGAGCCACTGGAGTGCGGTGGGCTCTGGGCCGACAAACGGGACCCGGAGGAAAGACTGAGCTCTGGCGTACGGTGAAACCGGTGTCAAATGGAGCACACCTGCCTCTCTGCCCTGCCTTAAATTGAGCGGGTCCCCAGGAAGACATGGCCCGGAGCCATTCCCCTGGGGTCCCCAAATGGCTGGGGAGAGCTGGAAACCCGTACAACATTGTCACGAGGTCGTTGGGAACTCAACACCACCCACCGGGTCAGAACCCGGGATGTAGGCCGCCAAACCCCGAACCCCAGAGAGCGCCCCACCCCCACCCGTGCTGCATTCTGGAACGTGTAGTCGCAGAGGGCCTGTTCCAGAATAAGGTGGTGGCCGCAGAAAGCAGTAAGAGCTGAGCACACTGGGAGCCGCGGCGCGACCCGGGGCCGCAGGCAAAGCGGACACGTGATGCATCCTGGGACTTGAAGTCCAGGGTTTGCGTTCGCAGTGGAACCCGAGTCCCGGGAAGCAAGTGCTGCAGAGAGCCTGAGCGCAGCCTGCTGGGGGTGGTAGTCTTCTGTTGTCCAGGGTCCCGGGCGTTACTGGGAAACCTGGCCGCCTTAGGACTACAAGCTCCAGAAGCTCATGCGCGGGCCGGAGGGCGGGGCGGGGCCGGAGCTGGGGTGCCGCCTCCTCTGCATCGCCCCGGCCTGGGTATTAGAACCGAGGGCCCGCAGGGGTACCCGCGGCTGCCGCGATGCAGAAGTACGAGAAACTGGAGAAGATTGGGGAAGGTAATGGGACCACGAGATGTTCTTGCAAGATCTTCTTCTGCATTGCTTGCATCTCTGGCTCCTCTACCGTCAGCAATGCCCACAGGCTCCGACCTCAGCGCTTGCTGCATGCAGCCCCCGGGGCCCCGAGCACAACATTCGGTGCAGACGCCACCAGTCCCCCCGTTAGCATTTCCCGCAGATGCCCCCTCCCAGACTTAGCGCTCCCCGTAGGCCCTAGCTCTGGACCTGAGCACTTCCTGCATTTCCTGCCCCCAGCCTCAGCACCATTTGCAGAACCCCACCCACCCCCAGCCCTCAGCTCTGGTAGCAGACGTCGAACCTGAACATTCCTGCCGGCCCTCATTGCTCCCCCAGACCCCTGCTCACTATCCGGCCCCTCGAAGCACCGCCTTCATTACAGACCTACCTGGCGGCCACAGCCTCTCCCTGTTGCAGACCCCCATGAGCCTCTGCAGCCCCCTTCTCTGCCACGTCCTCACCTGCAAAGCTCTGCCACGCCGGGCCTTCACCCCAATTCTCTTCCCCTACTCTTCCGGGCATCAGAAATAGCCCCCCGCCATGATGCCTTCCCTCCTAGGGTGGGGAAGGCTGCCCCATCATTTCCCTCACCCCTGATCACCTTTCTCCAGGCACCTATGGGACAGTGTTCAAGGCCAAAAACCGGGAGACTCATGAGATCGTGGCCCTGAAGCGGGTCAGGCTGGATGATGATGATGAGGTAGGATGGGGGCCTCTGGGCCAGGGGGATGGTTGAGGGCCTAGGCTGGGTGGGATGTGACTGTTGCCCGCCTGGCCCCCTCCCGTGTGTAGGGAGTGCCGAGTTCTGCCCTGCGGGAAATCTGCTTACTCAAAGAGCTGAAGCACAAGAACATCGTCAGGTGTGTAGACCAGCAGGGCCCTCCTCGCCTGTGCGGCCAGTTGGAAGAGGTGGGGGCTTCAGAGACGTGCTGGGCTGAAAGAGGAGGTTAGGAGCACACCTGTGACTCTACCTGGCTAAGCCTTCCTTTTCCCTAGGCTTCATGACGTCCTGCATAGCGACAAGAAGCTGACTCTGGTTTTTGAGTTCTGTGACCAGGTAAGAGGAGGACTTGGGACAGTAGCCTTAGGAGGGCATAGGGGCCCAGACTGAGGTTAAACCCTATCCCATTTCCCCCACCCCATCCCTTTTTAGGACCTCAAGAAATATTTTGACAGCTGCAATGGTGACCTGGATCCTGAAATCGTGAAGGTGAGGAGACTGGTGTTCCGGGGACTCATGGAGCTGGGGCACCATGTGTAGTCCAGGGCACCAACTCTTGGGGCACCTGGTGCAGGCCCTGAGCAGGGGTGCGCTGCGTGTCGGAACTGATAGAATCCTGTTTCTGCCCTCCGAAGCATTTTCCCTTGATCTCTTGGACCCTACAGTAATGCTCTAATCTCAAGGATACATGATTTACATGCGGCAGATGGGAAAATGAGATTCAAAAAGATACGTTATTCATTCAACAGATTTACTGGATACTTTGCTAGGTGCCAGGCACTGTTCTAGACCCAAGACCAAGCACCTTGCCCCAGGTTCCCAGGGGAAAAAAAGGGCAAATAATAACACAGCACAATATACGTACATGTTGGCAGTAACGATGTATGCATTCGAATGAGGCCCGAGAGGAGGGAGGTCAGTGTGCGCTGGAAAGGCAGGATTGCCCACTAGGTCATGACCTCCAGGATGATGGGGACCGGGCGCCTCCATTCACTCCTAACACCTAGCAAGTCCTTGATAATGCATGGACAGATGACGTGTCACTGGGTGAGATTGGTGCGGAAGGACAAGTGGGCTCCAGGCAAGGCAGGGTGAAGAGGGGGGTGTGAGCCATCGCTGGGCACAGCTTCCTGTCCAGCGGGTCTGATGCCCTCTTCCCTGCCCCTCCCCCAGTCATTCCTTTTCCAGTTGCTGAAAGGCCTGGGATTTTGTCACAGCCGCAACGTGCTGCACAGGGACCTGAAGCCTCAGAACCTGCTCATAAACAGGGTACCTCTCCGGGAGAAGGTGGGAGATGGGGGAGGCTGGCATCACCGGCGTAATGGTGAGGAAGCCGGGCCGACCGATGAGTGGGTGCACGGAGCTGGCTTTGACACCTTTCCTCTCCTCCCCCTCAGAACGGGGAGCTGAAATTGGCCGATTTCGGGTTGGCTCGAGCCTTCGGGATCCCTGTTCGCTGTTACTCAGCCGAGGTGAGCCAGTGGGCTGAGCTGCTTGGAGTAAGGGGGCCACTCCAGGGAGCATCTCTCAGCTCCTACTCCAGGACCCCAAACGTTATTTCCTCCTCTCTGAGCCCCCTTCTCCCAGCCCTCTAAGTGAGGGTGAGGTCTCTTCTAGGTGGTCACACTGTGGTACCGCCCCCCGGATGTCCTCTTTGGGGCCAAGCTGTACTCCACGTCCATTGACATGTGGTCGGCCGGCTGCATCTTTGCAGGTGACGTGCTGGGGGTCTGCGAGGCGCCTTCCCCTTGAGCTGGCAGGGAGGGTTGGGAGGGTCCCCCCAGGGCAAGGAGCAGGGGCCCTTGGATATGCAGTGTCGCTAGGAGGGGAGGGTGTCTTCAGGTGTCAGCTCCTCTCCTCCCTCCCTCCTCTTCCTCCCAGAGCTGGCCAACGCAGGGCGGCCTCTGTTCCCGGGCAACGATGTCGATGACCAGTTGAAGAGGATCTTCCGATACCCTTCTGTGCCCCCGGCCTCGGGCCTCTGCAAGGCGGGCAGCGAGCGTGGAGCTCAGTGTGCGGGGTGTGGGGGTGGGGGTGGGGGTGGGGGTGGGGGTGGGCTGGGCCCATGTGGGAGGCCTTCGAGCTTCCGAGGTCAGGGCCGGAGGGCAGAGAGTGGTGGACACCTGGTTGTCATGGAGCGGCAGCATGCCACCAGCTACAGAATGTGTGACATGTAAGCAGGGAGGGCTCCCTGGAGGAAGAAGCCAGGAGGCTCCTCCAGCTGGGAGGTGACTCCCGAGGACCAAGGAGCCAAAGGGTCGACAGGAGGGTCTGCGGGAGCCAGGGGAGGCTGACGGGCCCTCAGGACCCCAGGCAGGAGGGCACAGGTCACAGCGGTTACCACATGTGACTGTGGTGTCTGGCCCACCCATGATACACACCACACGGGTGGGGCCATGTGCTGGGGCTGCTTCTGTTGTGACGCGGGGGATAAACTGAGGAACCCTTCTGGGAGGAGAAGGGCCCCTCCCCCGACCTTTTGCGATGAATGATCCTTGACCCTCTGGACACACTGCTGGGGACACCGACAGAGGAGCAGTGGCCTGCCATGACAAAGCTGCCGGACTATAAGGTGGGGTGGGCATGGAGGGGTTGTGGTTCGCTGGGGGTCCCTCTCTTTGCGCAGCCCTAACAGCCGCCATGCGCCCACAGCCCTACCCAATGTACCCGGCTACAACTTCTCTGGTGAACGTGGTGCCCAAGCTCAATGCCACCGGCAGGGACCTGCTGCAGGTGACCAAGGGTGGGGGTAGGGCATGGCCTGGACACTTGCCCAGAGGGACTGGGGGAAGGTGGGGCCCTGGGCAGCTGGCCCTGCCTGACGCTGCCCACCTTCCTTCCCGGCTTCCAGAACCTCCTGAAGTGCAACCCCGTCCAACGCATCTCGGCAGAGGAGGCCCTGCAGCACCCCTACTTCTCCGACTTCTGCCCTCCCTAGGCTCCGGGCCCTGGCTGCCAGGCTGGGGCCTGGCCACTTTCAGCCCCTCCCGGGGGGAGGAGAAGAAGGACTCCAGGGTGTGCTGAGCCCCAGCTGTGCTGGGCCCCCAGGGCGGGGAGGCGCACTCGCCCAGTTCTGTCTCCTTCCGCGGACTTTATTTAATTTCATAAATTGGCTCCTTTCCCAGTCGGCCTGATGTGGTGGAGGGTGGCTCTGAGAGGGGGTGGGCTTGGGTGGGGGTCTGCGCTCCGCTGACCTCGGCAACCTTGCTTCCGGCTGGGACACAGCCCAGTTGGCCCATCCCACTGTGCCTCTCTGGGAGCTGGGGGCTGTGAACCCCGCCCTGTAAGGCTGGGCTCCGCGCCCTCCTGTGCACACCCTCCCTTTGCCCACGGGGGTCTCAGAGCGACCAGGCAGCCAGGGTCTCAACGGGAAAAGGGCCAGCGTTTCCTTGTGGGTCTCCCATGTCCCATGGCACCTGCCCTGTCCTTTCCCTCTTCATCCTCCCCATTCCTAGCCTGCAGGCTGGAGTAAGAGAGACCCAAAGTCATGGTTGGATCAGGAACATTCCTCCTTGCTCCCTGATTGGCCAGCTTTCTAACTCTTGGGGTGCAGAGGGGTGCAGAGGCAGAGAACAGGGAAAGTAGGCTGGGGCCTGGGTGTGTCCTTACTGGGAGAAGTGGGAAGGGGACCCCTCTCACCACCTCAAGCTGGGGCTCTGCTGTTGTGGGGAGTTTAGGGAAACATGAGCTGTTCCCATGGAGACGGGACAGCTGGAGCTTGGTCCCCAAGGTGAGAAAAGAAGTCATGCTCTAAGGCAGGACAGTTTGTCCTCATGTTTTCGTGTGCAGGCATGTCCTCTGCCTCCTCCCTGCTGCCGCCCACTTCCTACCAGGCTCTGGGCCAGAGCCTTCTCCCAGCCTTTCCCTTGTGGCCCCTCAAAGGGGACCATCTGCCCCTGGCTCCCCTCTTCCGGTGCCCTGGGTTTGGGGCTTCATTCTCTCGGAGGTGTCAGCCTGGTAAACTTATTCCTCCCAAGGCGCAAGTGGCTTTTCCCTCCCAGAGCGACTTATGCAGGTTCATTGGGAAACCACCTGCGTGTCACACACCGTCCCCCAGCGATGGCGAGCAGAGGTCTTGTGCCCCAGCAGGGCTGGCCGCCGTGGCCTGACCAGTCTGCCTGTGAGAGGACCAGCTCAGGTTGATGCACTAGAACTTTATTTGAGACGGTGATGGCAAAGTCACGTGCAGGCAGGGCATGCCCAAGATGTCAAGGTTTGGCCCAAAAGGCACAGACCCTGGGTCTAGAGCCGTGTGACAAGGTAGCAGGTGCGGTGGGAGGCAGAAAGAGTCCTGGTCACGGCACAGGGCGGGGTGGCCGACCTGCTGAGATGCAGGCCACCATGTGGGACAAGAGGTCCGGAACCCACTGCCCTTCTGGTCTGAAGGTCCCCTTCTAGACCACACCTGTCCCTCCTCCCTTGACCTTACAGGGACATTTTGTGTTACCTGGGGCCCAAGCTGAGATGGGACACTTGGTTTCCATGGCTGCCCAGCCCTTCCTGAAGCTGCGGGAGGAGGGAGAGGTCAGAGGACGAGAGGGGTCCTCCCAGCCAAGTCACTGCCCGCCCCTCCCGGCCACTGTCTGCTCCCAGTTGGGAAGGGGCGGTGGGCGGTCTAGGCTTGGGGGAGGGGCAGAGCACCCAGGTGGAGCTGGCAGGAGAGGAAGAGGGGGCTGTTACCAGGTGGGCACTGGAGTGCCGTGAGGAGCGCTTCCGCTTCCAGAAGTAGCCCAGGACCCTGTCTCGAAGCACCTGGGGGCAAGCAGTGGGGGCGTGGCCAGCGCACAGCTTCCCGGGGGCCCCTCCGCGGGCTTCCTTCCCTCTCCCTAGCTGGGGTCCCACGCCCACCTCGCAGAGGTAGTCCAGGATCTCCAGGATGGTGAGCAGGCTGGCCCCGATGAACAGCCCCATCTGGCCCCCAATGTCCCCTGTGGAGACCGGGTCTCGGGTCAGCTCACAGCCACCTGTTTGGTCGCCCCTCCCAGACCCCGCGCGCGGGCACACACCCAGCAGCTCCGACACCTGGTAGGCTGCCTTCTGCTCCACCGTCTCATAGTTGAGGGCCTCAAAGAAGATGTCGAGCACCAGCACGTTCTCCCTGGAGGGAAGGAGGCGGGAGCGTTCACTGCACCCGCCAGGCGCCCCTCTGCTCTCTGGCTTCTTCGAAGAGCCTAGAGAGGCCACCACCGTCCCCGTGCGCAAAGGCGCAGCGTAGGGGGGTTAGGCCGCCTGTCCGGAGCCCCGTGCTGACGGCACACTGGTGTCCCGCCCGGCCGCCCGGCCCTGCCGCCCGCGGGCTCACGCGAAGTAGGCCTCGCTGCGGTTGTACTTCCCGGCCAGGTAGCGCGCGGCCGCGCGGCTGGGCATCCGCACCATGGAGAGCTCTTTGCCGTAGCGCGTGGTGGCGCAGGGGTTGGGGCAGACGCACGCGTCCTTCCGCAGCATGGCTTCTGCGGGGCACAGTCGTCCGGGTCAGCGCTGCCCCCCAACCCCTGCCATGGGGTGGGGACAGGATGCGGGGAGGCTGGCCGCCCCTTACCCAGCGTTGGGTTGGCGCAGTCCTGGTACTGCTGGGGGCTGCACACCGGTGCGCCACCTGCGGGGCGGGTGGGGGTGCGCGCAGGTGTGTGACAGCCTCTAGGCACCTCCAGCCCCCCACAACCGGGCCCCTCGTCGGCTCTCTAGCCCCTCACCAGGCATATGCATCATGCGGCAGCCGCACTTCCGAGCCACATAGCGGGTCTCGCAGGCCAGGCGACACCCCGTGAGACTGTAGGGAGGGCTGGGGCCTGGGCTGGGGCTAGGGGGACCCAGGGGACCAGAGGGTTCCAGCTCAAAGTCAGGGTCCAGAGATGCGGAGCTGCAATCGCCCCAGGGCGGGGGCAGGAAGGTCAGCTGTGGAGAGGCTGGTTAAGGAGGCTCTGTGGAGAGGCCGCACCCAGGGGGACATGAGCCGGCCCTGCCCGGGGCAGGCGGAGGCCCCTGGGACAGGTCTGGAGCTGTGGGGTCGGTCGGGGTCTGAGGGGGTGTGGGCTAAAGGAGTGGGTGGGGAGCCTTGCGTGAGTGGCCCCGGAGAGGACGGATACTTGCTGCTGCTGACAAGACACAAAAGTCTGGTAGCCGGGGGCCGCCCCAAAGCCCAGCTGGTCAATGATGGGGGGCTCCTGCTGGGAGTGGATCTGCACGCGAATGCCTGCCTCAAATGGGGTTTCCTCTGTGGAGGAGGGGGCGCCTGAGGCCTGGGTTCCAGGAGACCCTTGCTACAGTCCCCCCAGGACTGCGATGGGCCCGCCCCGCCCCACCCCACCCCACCTCCTTCTCCTCTCCCTCCCAGAGCTAGTGCACACCACGCATGTTCCCCAGCCTCACACACGTGCCCCCGTACCCGAGTCCTTCCACACGGGCAGGTACTCGTCCTGCTGGACATCCAGCATGACCTCCAGCCCGTTGCCTGCGCCACCCCTGGGGGTGGTGAGAAGCTCCGCCCCGTCCGCACCAGAGTTGAAGGAGAAGCACTGGCCCATCCGGGTGAAGATCTGCGGGGGGCACACAGGTGCAGACCTCGCCGGGGAGCCGGAGGCCAGCCAGGCACACGCAGGGCCAAGGGGCCTCTCCCCTGCCACTCTCTGCGCGAGTCTCTTCCGGAACACGGAGGCTCCAGCCTTGCCCTCTTCCAGGCACCTGTAGTTGGACCCTCAGGGGCTCCCACCCCTCCACCTCCTCTATGCCCAGCCAAGGGCATAAAGGGTACAGGCAAGGGCATAGACTGGGGTAAAAGGCAGTGGGTCCCTCCACAGAGACCAGGGTCTCCAGCCCTGGGACAGCACCCTACCCCAAGGAGCAGAGTCTCCACAGACCGGACCTGGGCCCAGAGCCATCGGGGTGAGTGCCCCAAGCTGGGAGGTGTGACCTTGCACACTGCAGTCCAGCTGAGGGAGAGAGTGGCCCCAAGGAGGACAACTTCTTGGGCTGAACAGAAAGGCCCTGGTACCCCGCTGCAGGGCCTGCAGCCTGGCTGGGAAGGAAAGGGTTTCTGGCTTTGAGGGCACCTGGGCTGCCAAGGCTGGGATGGCATGTCCTGGACAGGGACTGGCTGGCACGCCGGGGTCTCTGGCAGGGCAGGTCGGGTGGCCAGCTCACCGAAGTGAAGTTCTCAGGTCCGCACGGTTGGCCGCAGTAGCGACAGTCCAGCAGCATGTCCTCCAGGGTGTGCCCTGCTCGGGCGTAGAGTTGGGCCATGTCGAAGGTGGGGCTGGGCATGAAGCCGGGTGGTGCGGGAGGCTGGCCCAGGGCACGCAGGAAGGCGGCGTGCTCGGAGGGCGCCAGGCCCAGCAGCGACGGCCCGGCCCAGTGTAGGTCGTTGGGGGTGAGGCGCGAGCGCCGCAGAGGGTTGATGTTGCACAGGGTGACGGCCGGGAAGGTGAGCCGGTTGCTTTCTCGCTCATCCAGGGCCGTCTCGTGGTGGAACTCCCCGTAGTAGCGCACCCTCTCTGCCACCTGGTAGAGGAAGGTGGCCAGCGACAGGAGTATGGCCAAGGCCCAGAACCCCCGGCGAGGGGTCAGGCGACCCGGGCCGAAGACATGGCCCAGCCCGTGTAGCGTGCAGCTGCTGGCGAAGACTCGGATGTCCGACGCTGGCCGCTGAGCCTCTTCCGGCTCTGAGTGGGGCTTCATGGCAGGAGCCGGGGAGAAGGGACCAACAGGGCTGGTGGCCAGGCTACAGAGGCTTAGAAGGAGGAGAGGGTCAGTTCGGGGACTGAGCGGGGCAGGCCAGGCAGGGATCAGTGCAGGCGTGAGGCCAGGAGAGGAGGCAAGCCGGAGGGGAGGCGGGCAGCTGGGGAGGCGCGGGCCTGGCTGGGTTGGAGGGGGTGACCTGCAGGGTCCAGCGGGCCTTGTCCGGGAGCGGGCTGTGGCCCTGCGGGGCTCGGGGCTGGGTGTGGAGCTCTGCGGCAGGCGGAGAGCAGGCGCAGCGCAACCCGGCTGGCCCGGCAAGCAGGGCTGGTCTGCCGCTCTGCGGAGCCGGAGCTGCTGCAGAGGATTGGGTTTCAGCGGTGAGGGGCAAGGGGCCTGGCTGCGCAGCCTGGGCGCGGGAGGTCCCTGGGGCCCCAGGCTGAGCCATTAGTGTAGCATGGGGGGTAGTGGGGGCGCCTGGTGTGGAGGCCGGAGGCGCTAGCTGGAAAACGCAACGCTGGTTGGCTTTGAGGGGACTCCAGATATGGTTGGGGCTGGGGGTGCCCTTGGGGCCTCCCGTTTCCCAGCTGCAGCCCCTGCATGTAGGGCTGGGTCCATCACTGACCCTCAGGCAGGCTCCTCCCTGCTCCTGTCTCCTCTCTTTCCACCAACCTCATCATCGGGGGCATTTCACAGAGAGTGGAGTTGGCTCTTGGCCCAGGCTGGAAGGTGGTAGGGAGTTTGGCACTGGCCATGTCCGTGTGCAGAGCCCCCCGTGTTCCAGCCCCCACTGATGGCCGGGTCCTCTGCAGGTCCCATGTCCAGGGGCTCTGTCTCGAGTGACCCCTCCTCACGCCCTCCTGGCTGGGAGGTTGACCTCTACCACAGTAAGTACGGGCTCACCTTCTCCCCTCCCAGGCAGCCTAGTCCAACTCGCAGGGGTCAGATTTGTGCCCTATGATGTCACAGCTGCTTGAACTTAACATGTTCATGTGATACCCGCACCTGGAGAACTTCCGCATGTTTAGATGGAATGCACGCCATTCCATTATGCGAACACACCCTTGCTTACGTCTTCCGGGCCCTGATGGACCCTGGGGGCTTCCAGTCTTCTGTTCTCAGCTGGGGCAAGAGGCAGCTGCGTGGGTCATCGGACGCCACAAAATTCTGGGCCATAGGGTCTACACTGTCAGTGCTCCCGGCAGTGACCCGGGAGTGTGACTGTTCTGGGAGCAGCTGTCTTAAAGGATGACACTGAGCCCCTGAGCCGGCTGTGTGCCCTGGCCCTGGTGTTGGCACGACTGACTGAAGAGGCGACGGGGCAGTGGGTAGGGGGGGATCTCCCAGCAGCTGGAGCTGATGCCTCTGGAAAGCAGAGCATGTCCTGCAGGTTACTGCCAGCTGGCCTGAGAGGGAGGGAGTCTTGGGGACCCGAGGTGCAGGGGACATGGAAGAAGAGCAGGAGGGCCAGGCAGCCGAGGGCCACAGGAGCCAGCCCAGACAGGCACGGAAAATGGTGTCAGGGCCTGTCCTCACGTCAAGCTCACCTGCCAGCCGCCGCCCCACCCCCCGCCCCAACCCGGGGAATGGAGTCGTGCTACTGGGGCCTGGGAGGGAACAGGCTTGTCTCCATCGACCAACTCCTACCCCAGCTCTTTCACAGTGTCCCAGGCCTCCGGGTTCCTGCTGGTGGCTTCCTGGCCACGAGTGGGACGCAGAGTGTGCAACACAGTCCTGCTGTGCTGTCACCTGTCCCCCTGTCTGTCCTGATGAGACTGCAGGCTTCATCAGGTAGCATGTGGGAACTATGATCCCCATCGGGGGTGCAGGGGCTCAGGCGCTTAAAGAACACATTTTAGGCAGAATGAGTGGATAACATGGTTTATTGCTCAGATGTTGGCAGGCTGCAGCCTTAACTACTTTACCATAGATTATCCCATGTTAACATCTTCAAAAAGTTTTTTTTTTTATTTTAGAAAGAGAGGAACATCAATTTGTTGTTCCACATATTCATGGGTTCTTTCTTGTATGTTCCTTGACTGGAGATTGAACCTGCAACCTTGGTATATCGGGACAACGCCCTAACCCATTGCGCCACCTGGCCAGCAGCCATGAAAGCTCTTAAAACAAGCTTTCGAGATGAAGCACAGCCAGGCTCAGGATCCAGGGAGCCAAAGCCAGGGCTGAGGCTGCACAGGGCCAACCAACCTCAGGGCCTTCCAGCTGAAGACGCCACGGCTCTTACCGCCCTAGCTGAGCTGGGCGCAGCGTTCGTAGAAGCCACCCTGGCGGGTGAGGCGAGGCCCAGAACCTGGCGTTGGAAGCCTGAGGCTGGGCTGGAGGCGCAGGAACGGCCCCGGCTGGTCCTCCTGCGGGGCCGCAGGCCAGGGTGGGCTGGAGCTGTTCAAGGCCTGCCGGCCCCCCAGGAGAGCCTTAAAGGTCTGACACAGGAAGTTCCTCTTCCCAATGTGGAGGCACGGCTCAGTGGGGACCTCGGCCTGGATGTGTCTGGCGGGGGGTGACGTGGGCAGAACCAGGCAGGCAGGTGTCCGAGAGGGCTGCTGGGAGACTGGCTACTCTCAGACTTCACTCATAGCTCCAGGGCCACAGGCCGGACCACAGGGTGCCTGCCCTCCACTGGCTGTTGGGCACCTGCCTGTTCGGACGCGGGAGGGTGAGCTCCAGAAATAAGGCCTGTGTGGCAGTCGGGGCTGCGTGTGTCCAGGGGCTGGCTGGGGGAGGGGCTCCTCCCGGGGCCCAGAGAGGCAGTGGGGACGGAGGGGTATCAGGAGTCAGCCTAGAGAAGTGAGGTCCGGCCCCGGCATGGATTCTCCACCCACCCCCTGACCCTGAGCTTGCAGCTCTTACAGCTGCGCCCACCTGGACGCCTTTAGCCCGCCAGGCGGACAGGAGGCCCAGGGCAGGATCTGGGCAGAGAGGGAGAAGGGCAGGGGCCGAGGACTCAGCCTCAGGCTGTGGTGGCTCTGGCAGGAGGGAGGCAGCCAGGCAGCAGTGTCGACCTCCTGCCAGCCCAGGGCTTGTCCTGGGTTTTACTGTGAGCAGGGCCACCTCCCAGCAGGCGGGCGCCCAGTGGCCTCAGTCCTCAGCTCCAGGCCGACGCTGCGTTCAGGGCTCCGAGCATTCAGGGCTCCGAGCGATGGTTCCTGGGGCCTGCGGGCGCCTCGGGGGGCGGGGCAGCCAGCGCCTGTCTCCGGATGAGCTCGGCGTAGAGCCCGCCTTTCTTCAGCAGCTCTTCGTGGGTCCCCATCTGCAGAGGGAGGAGGGGCAGGTGGCCACACAGCCCGGCTCGGAGCTCAGGGCCCTCAGATGGCTGGCTTCCTTTCAGCCCTCAGACGCACAGTCACCTAAGCCGGTGCCCCTTCTGGGACACTACAAAACTACAGCACACTGGTCATAGGTGCTGCTGGCACACCCCTCCCTGCTGTCCCCTGGGCCCCTTTCCATAGCGTCCCTCACAAACCCGCCAGCGTTTGTGCGAATGGGGGCTGCGGGTCCGGGGTCCAGGCCCCACGCAGCCTCCAGGCCGTGCCTCTGGGTGCTGCTCCCGGCCCATCCCACTCTACTTCCCTGTGACCTGGGGGACAGAGGAAGACTCTGGGGCTTGAGAGGCCAAGGCTTATCTAAGGGCAGCAACTCCTGAGTCCACACGGGGAGCTGCTGCCAGAAGGCGGCCCCAGGCCCCCAGGGCCAGGTCAGAGGTTCACGCAGCTTGGCTGTGCCCCCGCTCCACGGGCTGCGCCCCCACTGACCTCACAGACACGGCCGTCGGCCATGACGACGATGCGGTGGGCCCCTCGCACGGTGCTGAGCCGGTGGGCAATAACCAGCACGGTGCGGCCGGTGCTGGCCCGGTCCAGGGCCTCCTGCACCACCCGCTCCGACTCCGAGTCCAGCGCGCTGGTCGCCTCGTCCAGGATCAGCACCGTGGGCTGCTTGATGAGGGCGCGGGCGATGGCCAGGCGCTGCTTCTGGCCACCGGACAGGGTGGTGCCCCGCTCGCCTGACAAGGAAACACCCCTCAGCTCTCCGCTTGGGAGGCCCTGCAGAGGGGCACTGGGGTGCTGGGAATTCCCATCGGGCCCCTAGGGACTGTCCCCTGGCCGGTGCCTGTTCGAGAACGTCCTGCCTGCGAGGGCAGCAGCACCCGTCCAGTGGGCTCCCACGTCCCTCAGCCAACGCGCGTGCCCAGCGACGTGAGCTGTGCACATGGAGGGGTTCAGGGGGGCAGAGCCAGGGGAGGACCAGAGGCCCTAACTGCCTTCCTGGTCCCCCAGGCCTCTGCCGCTGCGGGGACATCAGGGACCCAGATGGAGGCCCCTGGGGGCGGGTAGGCACAGGGGGATTCGAAGCCCACCACCCGGGCGCTCTGGGGAGGACACGTTTGGGGAGATCTGCAGGGGTGGCAGCTTGGGGCCAAAAAGAGCCTCAGAGCGACTACAGTCGCACAGCAGCGAGGGGCAGGCTGAAGCCCTAGGGGCGCCCGGGAGAGACGCAAGGACAGTGCCACCCGAGAGCTGCGGAATCCGAGCCGTGAACAGACTGGCGGGGCCAATGACATAGGACAGGATGGTGGCTAAACACAAGGGCACCGCTCGGGAGGCGGAAGCTCAGCTGGACGGCAGCTGAGGCCCAACCCTGAGGTCTGCGGGCCATCAGCACCACAGCCCAGGCGCAGAAGGCAGACGCGGGCCTAGGGGTGGAGGACAGATCTCTGCCACCAGCTGCAAGCCGCCACCGGGCTGCTCGAGTGTCAGGCTGGCGGCTGCTCGGCCCCTGCCCCACACACGCCTGGAGACGCGGGCAGGCGCCGTCCCTGGGCAGCCCCCGTCCCTGGGCAGCCCCCTGGCTCTCACCGACAACGGTGTTGTAACCCTCAGGGAAGCTGCAGATAAACTCGTGCGCGTTGGCTTCCCGGGCGGCGGCGTAAACCTCTTCATCGGAGGCACCCGGCTTCCCAAAGCGGATGTTCTCCATGACCGTCGTTCCAAACAGCACTGGCTCCTGAGGTCAGGTGGGGGCCGTAGGAAATGTTCAGATTGTGCCCCAGACCCCCGAGGGGTGGGTCAGGTGAGGCTATTTTGGTCGAACCAGGACCCGCTGGAGGGCAGGTAGGGACAGCTCAGCTCAGGCCAGGTGAGGACAGGCCCATCCGTCGGAGGAGGCCGAGCCCCCGGCAGGGCCCCCCATCTCTGCAGGGGAGGGGAAGGAGGGCGGTGTGCCGGGGTTCTTCTGCCATGGTGGCAGCCTCTGGAGGTGGGCAGGTGCCCTCTAATCCACACCTAGCGGGAGGGGACCTTCTCTGGGCGGCACCAGCTCAAGCATAGGCCAGTGTCAGGACCTTGCTTAGCAGGCGGGTGGTGGCCAGCAGTCCCCAGCAACACTGCATGGACATCTCTAGACCTCCGACACATGGGCTTGTCACAGACCCAGGGACCCTGAAACAGCCACCCTGGCCCCACCTGCTTGGCCGGCTTTAACCAGGGAGTCCATTCCTGCCCCAGTGAGATGAGGGCAGAGCTGTGGGGTCAAGATGGACAAGCCTCAGATGCAAAGAATGCTGGGTGGGGACAAGCTGAGGGTGCCAGGCCCTGCCCCCATCCCACCCCAACCCAAGCAGGGGAGGTGGGCTGGGAAGAAGGAAAGGCCCAGGTGCCATATGCACTGAGAGAGGGAAAGGCAGGGCCGTGGGAAGGACACAGGCTGGTGGGTGCTAAGGGCACTTCCTGGAGGAAAGCTTCTCTCCGCACCTGGCTGATGAAGCCGATGACCTGGCCCCGGAGCCAGGAGGGGTCAAGGGTGCGAAGGTCGTGCCCGTCCAGTGTCACCATGCCTGCTGTGGGGTCGTAGAAGCGCTCAAGCAGGGAAGCCACGGTGGTCTTTCCTGGGAAATTGGGGTTGGGGAGATGGGGTTGTTAGACGGGCTAGCTGATAGCAGGGGAGGGGCTCCCCCGAGCGCCAGCCCGAGGGGAAAGTCACCGGGTGGGGGCCATGGGTGCCGCTTACCTCCGCCTGACTGGCCCACGAGGGCCACGATCCTGCCAGGGGGCAGCGTGAGGGTGAAGTCCTTGAGCACTGGGAAGCCAGGGCGGCAGGGGTAACTGGGGGCCAAGACACCCTCGGTCAGACCAGGCTCCGGCCCCTGGTTGCCTGGGTCCCTCCTGACCCTCACTGTGCCCTCGACGGGACTTGTTCAGGGAGGACACTGGCCTGCAGGTCCTCGGCCCAGACATGACCTCCCGCCCGCCGCTGCCGCTGACCTGAAGCTGACGTTGTGGAACGCGATGGACCCTTGCAGGTGCTCCCTGGGGATGCAGCAGCCCCCCGACAGCGGGATGCTAGGGCTCAGGGTCATGTACTCGAACACGCGGGTCCCTGCGCTGAGTCCCCGCACCACCTGGGAAGGGGGTGGGTGGTGAGGGAGAGGCCCCGGGGTGGGGGCACAACAGGCAGGCGCGGCGTCCCCGACACCCAGCGGCTGAGGCGCCCCTGATGGCGTAGAGCCCGGCCGGACCCACACCTGACTGTCACTCACCTGACCAAACAGGACCGAGAGGTTGGCCATGGACCTGTGAGGGGCGAAAGAGAGGCTGAGGGAAGGCCAGTCACAGGTGCGCGGGGCACGTGGGCTGAGGCGACAGGGGGCCTGGAGACGGACACCAAGGACTCCCAGCACCGGGGACGCCAGCAGCCCTGGGCCCAGCAGGCGGTCACAGGGCACGTCATTCCTCCTCCCGCAGCCGCGTCCTTCTTGGCGGGAGGAGGCTGGGGACTCTGGGGTTTGTGGGGCCGGCCCCCACATGGCCTGCTGGCTGCAGGGCGGAGGCTGGCTCCCATGCAGGGACAGTGCTGACGCCACTGACGGTGGTCAGCGTGGTGAGGACCACCAGGGCGGGTCGCATCCGGCGCTGTGGACCCGAGGGGAAAGCAAGGATAATTAAGGGGGAAAACGGATGTCAGTCTTCTCAGAGAAGGAAGAAAACAGGAGACATTGGGCCACAAGGAAAAGGGGGACACCCTGAAACAGAACCCCGGGAACATTTTATTATGGGCTTGCTCTGAGGACGTGGTCTCCATCTGTCTAGACGGCTGGTCACCTCTGTCAGGTTGGGAGGAAGGTGAGTCACGGCTTGTTGGTCACCAGGCCCTGACTGACCAGGGCGGCCCGTGACAGGGTGAGTCTGACCCTGTGTGCAGAGGCTCCTCAAGAGGCTCACGGCCCGGCAACCTCACTTCTTCCAGCACGGGGTGAGGGGTGGGGGCGGGGGCAGCCTGCCGCAGGGCAGTGGTTTTGGTGGCTCAGAGCCGTCAGCACTGGCGAAGGGGGCAGGGAGCCAGTTATCGGCGGGTGGGAAGGGCGAGATCTGGAGGCCATTAGTGCTGGCAGAGGTGTCGGCAGCAACCGAAAACCAGGCACATGACTGGCGGCTGAGCGCTGGCCTTGCTCAGGGGCGGTCAGAAGGCAGGCCCGGCTCTCCCTGGAGGCCTGTCTGGGCAGGGGGCACTCCCAGGAGGGCCCAGACCTGGACGGGGACCAGGTGGCCTGGCCCTGACCGATGTGTGCAGGCCCCGCCCTGTCTCCCGGGAGTGCCACCGCAAAGGACACCTGGCTGGGGTCCAAAGGTTGGGGCTGCTGGAAGGCGGAGCAGCGGCTCCCTTCCCTCCCCCGCTGACCCTAGGAGGAAACACACCAGCTTTTTAAATTCCTTCAAGGTGGCTGGTGAAAAATTCCCACGAGCTAAGGAGCCCCCAAAATAACAGGTCTAGGGTCTGGGGCCATGGGAGTGGCCCTAAGTTGCAACACCGCAACTAACCCCCAGGGCTTCCCCAAGTCTGTCCTGAACTCTGCTCCAGGGCCAGGCTGGGTAGTGGGGAGGAGGGAGAGGGTCTGCACCCAGGCCAGGAGCGGGGGGCAGCGGGAGGAGAGTCTGAGGGAGACCAGCCCTGGGGGGCGAAACTGCCCTCCCCTCGAGGAGCCATTCCTGCCACTGCCACTGCCACGGGGAAGGCCAAAGGGTGGCAGCAAGAAGGCAACCAGTGGGTTCATGAGGGTCCTCAGGACTCAAATGAGACCAGACGTGGGCAGAGGGCGGGAGGGAGATGCCCCAAGTCCCTTCTCTGTAATGGTGAGAGCCTCTCAGCTCCGCAGGCTGGAGGAAGGATGGGGCCACCCAGGCCCAGAAGGCACCAGGCAGAAATGGGGCAGAGGGTGGGGGTGTCCTCCAGCTGCCTGAGGCGGCCAGCAGCGAGGGGCGCTGTGGGAAACGGGTGGGAGGATGGGCGGCAAAGCCAGGCCGCAGGCACCGTGGGAATGGGGTGGGGCGCGGCCAGGGGTGATGCTCCGCTTCCATGCTGCAACGGATGGTGACACTGACACAGGTCTTCCCTTTTCACAACTCGTGACAGCACGTCCACCCTTCCATCGCTTACGGTCACATGCACGCGCCTTACGTAATTTTGTGACCACGGGGCGTGTGCGGTGGGGGTAGACGCCGGGAGGAGGGCTGTGGGCTGTCCTGGGGCAGTCAGCCGAGCTCTGGGCTGCCCGGGGCAGACGGGGCCCAGGGGACAGGCGGCTTTCACAGCAGTCAGCCCAGGGAGCCCCAGGGCGGGGCAGAGGAGGGCAGGCCAGCTCCTACGGGGAGCGTCAAAGACGGCCTACCCGTACACAGAAGCCTCGTTCTGAACGGGAGACCCTGACACCTGCTACATCACGGGTGAACCTGGAAAACGTTATGCTGAGGGAAATACACCAGTCACAAAAGACAAATGCTCTCTGATCTCACTTATAAAGTGCCTGGCGTACCTGGATTAGCAGAGACAGGGAGTGTGTGTGTGTGCGCATGTGTGTGCGAGTGCGTGTGCGTGTGCGCGCCAGGGGCTGGGAGGGGTCATGGGATTATTGTTTACAGGGGACAGAGCATCCGTTTTGCAAGAGGAGAAGGTCCTGAGGGTGACGGTGGTGATGGTTACACGACATCTCAAGGGCACGTCACACCACTGAAAAAGGGCTAACGTGGAAGGTCTTACGTTGTGCATTTTACTTTAGCTGAAAAAGCTTTTTTAGGCCCTGGCTGGTGTGGCTCAGTGGATTGAGTGCCAGCCTGCGAACTTCAAGGTTGCCGGTTTAATTCATGCTCAGGGCATTTAAGAAAAAAAATTTTTTTGAAGCTCCTGAGTTGTCTGGAAGGCTGAATGTGACAACTGCATTTCTGAGAGTCCTCCCTGAGTCAGGCTGGAGGGGCTCCAGGGGAGGGCACCGGCACGCTCTCCCCTCAAGGTGCTTCCCTGCAGACACCCTGTCCTTCAGCCCACAGGCCTCCTTAGGAAGGGGAACTGCCGCCCACTCACCTCTGCACAGTCTGGGAGGCCACCAGGAAGGACATGAGGTCTCCCCCACGCAGCTGCTGCCCTGCCACAAGGGAACCCCCAATATACAGGGTGCCCAACACCATGCCTGCAGGGGCAGAGGGATAGACAGTTAGGAAAGAAGTGGGGGACAGCAAAGGAGAGGGGCTTGCCACCTGGGTGAGTCACCTGAATGGCCTGGCTCTGTTTCCTCTTTGGAAACAAGGCGTGGGAGGGGCCACCTCCGGGCTTCCCCCTGGGCAGTAGGCAACATGCTACGCATAGCTCCGTTGTGACATCAGTCCCCCTGCCCACTGCCTACCCAGTTACTGGCAGTGACGCGGGCTGCTGGCACCACGGACATCAAGCAGGCGAGAGCCGCCCTGCTGGGACCTGTCCTGGCTCGCCCGGCCCGGCCCAGGGCAGCCTCTGCTCACTCACAGTTGAAGGCCACATTGGAGAGCCCCTGGAAGGCCGCAATGCCTCTGCCCAGCGTCTCTGCCTTGCAGCGGGATGCCTCCAGCTCCGCTCCGTAGCGCCTGGGAAGAGCCAAGTCCAGCCTCAGGGAGCAGCGCAGCCAGGGTGCAGGGGTGGCGGGAGTGCACCTGGGGCCCCCTGCTTCGGGCTCCACCCCTGCCTGGGACTCACTCCTCTTCCCTCTGCTCCATGGCGAAGGCTCTCACAGTGCGAACGTTACCCAGGGCCTCGTCTGCGACCCCTGTGGCCTGGGCTATCTGCAGAGTCCGGAGACAGGGCGTCAGGCCGGTCCTCAGGGACAGGGCAGAGAAGGGGGGACAAGGTAAGGAGGCAGGCGGGCATTCTGGTACCTGCTCCTGACACTGGCGAGACAACTTTCGGAGAGCTGAGCCCATCAGGGTGCCCACTCCCATGAGGGCGGGCGTGGCCACCATGAGCAGCAGCGTGAGGCGTGGGGACAGCACGGACAGGGATATCAGGCAGCCAGCCACCTGGGTGCAGCTTCGCAGCCCCTGGGAGAAGAAAGGCGGCAGGAAGGCAGTTTGCGGCACCTGCACGGCAATGGGCCGCCTGCTGGTCACAGACCAGAACCCTTTCTTTCTTCCTTCTCTTTTGTTTCCTTTCTAAAGACGTTACTTGTTTCAGAGAGAAGGGAGGGTGACAGAGAACATCAACACGCGAGGAGAAACACCTTGCAGGCTCCCTACTGGTCCACAGGCTGGCGCTCAGCCCGCCAGGCCGCAGCCGCCAGGGTGGACGTAACCCTCTCTTGACCAGCGGCACAAAGGGACTGGGTGACAGTGCCCGTGGTCATGGCAGCCTTCCCAACAGATCCCTGTTTGCTCTTCTTTCCGCCCTAAGCGCTGAGCGGGGTCACGTGTGGGCGCAGGGGGCCGGTGTCTGCCTCTTGCCTGCAGGGGGATGAGGAGGGGACACCGCAACACAGGGAGAGCCAGGCTCGTGGGTCCTCAGCGCCTGTCAGCGTGCCAGCAGCTGCGGGGCCAGCAGGCCCGGGCGATTCTGCTCTTGGCAAGCTGGGCCCGGAAAGACTCTGGTCTAAGTCCTTGGGAAGGGTTTCTGGGGAGGTAGGATTTCAGAACAGGAGAGAAACAGCTTATCTTGACCTTGGACACTGGCCTGGCACATCCCTTCTGAGAACTTCCCCTGTCCTTCACCCACACCGATACCAGGCTTAGCGCCCAAGGGATGGGGCGGGGCTGGCCCTGAGCATCAGAACTGCAGGGCACAGTGTGTGAGTGTGTGTGTGCGTGTGTGTGCGCACGTGTGGCTGGGTCGGGGAACCTGGGACACTGACCTGAGAGATGACAAGTTTGAAGGATGATTTGAACTCCTGCACATCAGTTGTCAACCGGCTCACCAGCTGCCCTGTCTTTTTCGCATCAAAGAAAGCAATGTCTTGCCTGGCAGGGGGACACAGGGCAGCAGGTCAGGGAGAGAGGGAGGTGTTACTTCTGGATGCAGTAACCTGGCCACCTCCAGAGTCACCAGGACCCCCGTTAGTCACCCCCGCCCGCAGCCCCACCCTGGCGTACTGGAGCAGGTTGCTGAAGAGGGCCTTCCGCATGTCCACGGCCATGCGCTCACCGATGCGGGACAGGAGCACCAGGTACCCAAAGGTCAGCAGTCCCTGGGGGAGAGGCCGGGGCACTCAGGGGTGCCCAGGCGGCCCCTCTGCCTGCACCCAAGCCCTCCCTTCCTGCTGTACCTGGAGGCCATAGAGGGCAAGCAGGTGGGTGCTGAGGTTCCGGGACTCCTGCAGGAAGCTGCCCATGTGGTCCCGCGTGTACTTGGCTATAATCTCCACCAGCTGGCCCAGGAGCAGGGGGATCTGCACGTTCACCAGAGCGGCACCCAGTGCCAGCTGGGGGTGGGGCACGGACATTTAGAGCAACCACACTCTTCCCCACGTGCAGCCCTGACCTCGGCCCTCCCCCTCCTACCGCTGTCCCTGCTTTGGCTGCTCTTGTGCCTTTGAGGGTCAAAGCACAGGCCCTGGGGGCCCCTGAACCCTGCACACTCAGCCACCCTGCGTAGGTCTGGGTGTCCCTGGCCCTGCCCTCACGCCAGCCCCTGCTGCTTCCTCAAGTCCCTCTGAGACCCCACAGGGCAGGCACGCTGTCCTGTGCAGCCCCGGCTGGCTCTTTCCCGCTCCCTGGTTTAGGGGTGTGGGGAAGGTCTCACCAAGACGGCGGCCCCCAGGAGCAGCAGGTGGGGGCGCAGAAACTGCCAGAAGAGCTTCCAGTTAAAGTGGGCCTCGGCGACACGGGGTCTGGAGCGGGCAGCAGGGGCCTCCTCTGCTTCACAGAGCGCCACGAGGCAGAGGCGGGGGCATTTACTCAGCAACACGGGGCCCAGGAGGGCGCCCCCCGCCCAGCGCCAGGCGGAGGGGCTTCGGCAGGGAGCTGGCGGTACTCGAGGGAGGCGAGCCCGGAGCTGCTGTCGCAGCTGGGCCACGGCCCTGAGGAGGTGGGTGCTGCCGCGGCCATCGGGGTGCCTGCAGGGAGAGGCCCCAACCTCCTTCAGCCGACTGCGAACCGGGCAAACCCCGGCCGAGCCCCCTGGAGGGGGACACTCCTTCTGCCAGGCCACCCAACACCCGTCCTCAGCGTCTGAGACAGACACAGGCATGCAAAGCAGCGGAGGGACGGGCGGCAGGTTCAAGTGGGGCTGCTAACTGTCTGCCCCCCGGCAGCAGAGCTGGGCCTAGCGGGGAGTCCTGGTGTGCGGTTCCACAATCAGGCTCATTCCACTCGGCCCTGCGTGACGTGCCTAAGGCCACGGGCAGCAGGGCCAGGCCCCGTCTTCTGACTGCCAGTCAACGCTTACTGCACCCCGCCACCCTGGCTCCCCCGAGGCCTCAAGTGCTCCTGTGACAATGTCTAGCAGGAAAGGGTGACACACTCCTTTTCCATCAGCGGAAAGAAGAAAAGAAATAGCCCAGGCTGAGGTGGCTCAGTGGACTGAGCACCAGCCTGCGAACCAGAAGGTTGCAGGCCAGGTTCCCAACTGGGGGCAAGCGGGAGGCAACCGTACGTTGCTGTTTCTCTCTCATCCTTTCTCCCTTCTCCTCTTTCTAGAAATAAGTAAAATATTTAAAAAGAGGAAATAAAATCCAAATAACATACCGTCATCTCAGATAAGCCAAGATCCCTTCTCTCCCCTGCAGTTTTCACATCTACAGATGGCAACGTCCTCACAGGGCTGTGTGCCTACTATGCGCAGCGCTCTGCGGTGAGGCCCGGGGAGGAGGAGGTGAACAGGAGAGACCAAATACCCTCCTGGTGCTTACACTTCAGCAGCGGGTGACGGACCATTCATACCGAGTGTGTAGGGCACCGGTAAGGGTCCCACGGGCACTCAGAGGGCCCAGAGCAGGGGCTGTTCCTCCTCCTATCTCAGAGGGTCAGGAGGGCAGCAATGAGGGCAGTCATTACAGTCCAAAGCTGGACTTTAGAGGGCAATAAGGGTCACTTCTGGGTTTCAGGTGGGGGTGAGACACAATCAGATTTGCTTTTAAAGACCACAGCAGAGGGGAGTGGCTGGCAGAGGTCAGTACTGGCCACAGAGGCCTGTTAAGTGCAGAAGTTAGCTGACCAAGTATAAGCCTATGCCGGGATGCTCAAATGCAGTTAGGGATGGGGACAGGCTTTCAAAGAGAGACTAGAGGGAGAGAGACATCCATGTATGGTTGCCTCTCACCTGCCTCTGGCCACGGACCTGGCTGGAGACCTGGCTTGCAACCTGGTCATGTGCCCTGGCTGGGGAGTCGAACCTGCCACCTTTGGGTTCGCAGGCCAGCGCCGTATCCACTGTGCTACCAGCCAGGGCTCTGGCTAGTGTTTTAAAAAATTTATTTATGTATTTATTTATTTTGATTTTTTTAATTAAAAAAAATTGTACTGTTGTTGTATTACATTTATCCCATTTCCCCCCACTGCTCTCCCCTGCTCCCCTCCCCGCCCCCTCCCACAGTCAAGCTGACATGCTGTCCATGCCCATAGGTCATCCATGCGAGTTCCTTGACTAAACTGTTCCCCTTCTTTGCCTCTTTCTCCCCCTCTAAAAAAATTATTTACAGAGAGGGGAAGGGAGGAAGAAAGAGAGGGAGAGGAACATCGGTGCCCCTTCATTCCCCCGCAGAGACCCAACTCACAGCCCAGGCATGTGCCCTGACCGGGAATTGAACCTGTTTCCCTTTAATCTGCGGACGATTGCCCAACCCACTGAGCCACAGCAGTCAGGGTCATCTGTTTGGTGTTTATGTCTTGTTTTCCACCCTGTACTTTATGTCTGCCCTAAATTTTATTTTATTTTTAAAGATTTTCCTTGTCTATTTTCAGAGAGAGGAGAAAGGAGAGAGAAAGAGGAGGAGAAAAACATTGATGTATGGTAGGAACATGGATGAGTTTCTCTGGATCGCCCCAGACTGGGGACCTGGCCCACAACTCAGGCGTGAGCCCTGACCGGGACCCGAACCAGAGACCCTTTCGGTTCAGACGTTGACACTCAATCTACTGAGCCACCCCAGCCAAGGCGCTGTCCTAAATTTTAAATAGAGAAGCTAACTCTCCTTCTGCTCTGTGTAACTGCCAACTTCCCATTAGACGATCTGTTCCTTGAATGCAGGAAACTATCTCATTCACCATTGTATCCTCAGCACTCAGCAGCGGAACATAATAAGATTTAAAAAACGTTCCTGTTTGCTGAGTGCATGACCTTGTTAGAAATGCAGAACAATCTGATCTGACAGCACTACTGCAGTGTTTGCAAAGTTTTAGATTTACTGAGGTCAACAGTAAAAAATACCTTTTTACATTGTAACCCTATACAAGGAACCCGGAGGACACAGAGTTGAGAGGCCTCACAAAAGGATACTTTCTCTAAATATGTCTTGCATTTACTTTCAGAGAGGGGAATGGAGAAAGGGGAAGAAACACGCATGAGAGAGAGCATGGATGGGCTGCCTCCTGGGCCCGATCGTGCACCCCAGCCATGTGCCCCGCCCAGGGGAACTGAACCAGCGACCTCTAGGTTTCCCAAACTTGGCTCCAACCGAAGGCGTCACCCTGGCCAGGGCACTTTAGACTAATTTTTTTTTTTTAACTTTTTAAAAAATTTTATTATTTTCAGAGAGAGGGGAAGGCAGGGAGGAAGAGAGGGAGAGAAACATCCATGTATGGTTGCCTTTCACCTGCCTCCAGCTACAGACCTGGCTGGAGACCTGGCTTGCAACCTGGTTGTGTGCCCTGGCTAGGGATCAAATAGACTCATTTTTAACGGGTCCCAACCCACCCTATAACGTGCACAAACGACCGCACAAACACTTGAATATTATGGCATCTCTCTTCCCTGGGTTTCTTTCTGGAGTAACTAATACAAACACCTTTTCCCGAGGATTGCTCCCACGTTTGACTGGTTTACCATGGGCACTTTCCATCTTCCCTCATCTCCACACTGAGGCTCACGGCCAAGAACTGATGGGCTGCTTCCTGGCACCAGCACTTCCAGCTTCAGCCCTGCCCAGCTCTGGCCCAGGATGGATCAGAGGGACTTTGCAAAGGACACAGCCCGCACCCATCCCGCAGCGAATCTGTGGCCCGCCTGGCCCCGGGGTTCTTCAACCCGGATCAGAAGGGAGTCAGTACCTTCCCACGAAGCATGGACACTGAAGTCTCGGTTCCGAGTCTGCTTCCCACCCGTGTCTGGCTGTCTGTTTCGGCCACCGTGCTTGGGGTGAACACACAAGAACGCCCATGGGCCCTGGCTGGCGGCTCAGTGGATGAGGCGCTGGCCCAAGAACCCAGGGGTCGCCAGTTCGATTCCCAGCAGGGGCACGTGGCCAGGTCTCCAGCCAGGTCCATGGCTGGAGGCAGGTGGGGGGCAGCTATGCACTGATGTTCCTCTCCCTCTCTGCCCCGCTCCCTTCCTCTCTCTCTGGAAATAATAAATAAAAATCTAAAAAAAAAAAAAGAACGCACACGGGTAACTTGCTAGACTGACCCTGCGGAAAGTGCCCACACCTAGGAACCATTTTTGTTCAGTTCACTTTGAATCCTGGGCGCACCACCACGACTAAATGCCTCTGGACACTAATCACTTCGGTCCAAATCGCCAGACCAACTCCAAGAAAGGGTGGGTCCGGCACGGCGACCGAACAGCCAACACCTTTGCAGCACGACGCCCCCTAGTGGGGAAGGAGTACGACCTGGGCGTGGTCACCGACCCAGGGCTTTCCTGCAGTCGGCTCACACGCGGACACAGGTGCGCGGAGCCTCCCGGTGGCATCTAGTTCTTTGCTATAAATAATTGAGACGAATTCCCGGGGGAGTGACATTCCAACCCCGGGCAGGTCGGCCTACGACTCCCAGCAGGCCTCGCGCGAGCCCGGGACTCCATCTCCCGGCAGCCCCCACGCCCGGCCAGCCGGTCAAATAGCCCCGCGCTCCCAGTAGGTTTGTCCCTTTTTACCTGACGGCCGAGAATGTCTGGAAGCTGAGGGGGAGTAGCGGCCTGCCTGGGACAGGGCCTCCCCGAATCCCGACCCGAAATAAGTGCACCAACATGACCGGGCGGGAGAAAGCAGCGGGCAACGGGAATTTCACCCTTATCCCATTGAGGGATCCATATTGGTTCCGGCCCCCATCCCGACAACCCCTTCGCGCCTCGGCGGTGATTGGAGGAAAGGCGATGACCGTCTCGCAAGCTGTGATTGGAGGAAACCTAGTCAGCGCTCCTCCCCCCGGAACTGCGATTGGAAAGAGCCGCCTGCCCGTCTGCCCCAGCGCTGGGCGGGGCCGAGCAGGAGGCGGTGCCGCCTTCCGCCCGCGGCCGGACAGGCTCTGGGTTGAGTGGCGAGAGTGCGCCGAGTCCGTCCCCTGCCCCGCGGTATCCATGGTAACGCGTCACCGCAGCTCCCTGCAGTTCTAGTGGCGCTCCCGGCGGACTCCGGAGGTTCCGGGGTCTCCAGCGGGTGTCGAATGCTGGCTGGTTCGGAAGGGACGGAGTCGGCTGGGGAGCTTTTTGTTTGTCTTTCAAAACAAGTGCCCATGCCCTGCCGCCCAGCCCGCTGTCGCAGGCGGGCCAGAGCCCCGCAGACGGCGACCACGTGGAGCCGAGAAAATGCTCCCCGGCAGGTTCTGCGACGCCCCATCCCCTTCAGCGTTTGCGAGCCAGTAGCTTATCACCGCGCGACCTCAGGCCCGGCGTCAGGCGGACTAAAGCTCCCAGCTTAGCGCAGCTCTTGAACCTCTGTTTGCAGCTTCCTTCTTCCGTGTAGTTTTCTGTTGGCGTAACTCCCTCCCCTCCCGGGCGGCGGCTTTTGGGGCAGTGGCTGTGTCTCATTACTCCGTTCCCCCATCCCCTTCAAATGCCTGGCAGAAATAAAAAGTGCCCTTTATTTTTTTTTTTCTTTTAAAAAGTGCCCTTTATAACAATAAATTGGCTTGAACTGGGGGGCGGGTAGGGAGGCTGAAAATGGATGTACCTGGGGCGACGTGGGTGAGAATGTGGCAGGATTAGTTTGAGGTTGGGCTGGTGTGTGAGAAGGGTCCTAAAGTGAGTGAGGCTGAGGAGAGACCGGAAGAGACCCCACAAAACCCACCTGGACAGATGTCTGTACGAGTTCAGGGGAAATTCCTAGCCCCTCTACAACCTGGGGTTCCATTCTGGGCACTCGGGTGATGGCTCTGGCAGGGGCGAGGCTTGTTTTCACCGCTCTGCCTCGGGGTCAGGGATACAACTAGGCAAGTCCTTAGCTAGGATGACAGTTCTCCACACCTGGGCTCAAATTCTGTGGGCAGTTCTACGATTGCCTCCGTACTCCTCCAGTGAATCATCTAGGACGCGCTCTGTCCCTCCCTCCATTGCAGGATAGGGCCCCTAACCTACATCAGCCCTGACGTAAGTCCAGGAGGCCTGGCACCTGGGTGGCTGGGTCAGCGCCCCGTGCATGGCCTTCAGCAGGAAGCTGGTGAATCAGGGCCTCGGGAATGGTGTTGGGCAAGCCTCTGGACCAGCTGCCTGGGCCGCCTCCTCCTCCTCGTTAACGTGGCAACCAGGAGCTCAACTCAGTTCATCTCTGGGCATCCAAATTGTCATTCCAAATCTCTGACCCTCCAGCTGCTCTCTGCGGCTTCCAAAGACTGCCTCAGGACTGGGGGACAGTTTCAGGACTCTGGATGATAAGGAAATAAACATAAAATATCCAAGGAACTCCACTTTTCTACTGTAAGCTCCAACCCCCCACTTTTCACATCCAAGATAGCTGCCCCTTCTTTCTTCCCTTCCTTCCTCTCAGCGCCCCCAAACTGGACGGTTAGGCAGTCTCCCCAATTCCCTTCCTGAGCACTGTCAGACAAAATAAGCAGCCTCTTTCTCTTCCTGCTTTTAGTCTTAGAGCAGTTCTCTGTTGATGACTCTGTGTGTGTGTGTGTGTGTGTGTGTGTGAAAGGAAGACAAGATTAAAAAAATTTTCCTTATTTAAATTTTTAAAAAGATTATTTTTAGAGAGAGGGAAAGGGAGGGAGGCAAAGGGAGAGAGACATCCATGTACGGTTGCCTTTCACCTGCCTCCAGCTGGGGACCTGGCTGGAGACCTGGCTTGAAACCTGGTTATGTGCCCTGGCTGGGAATGTTCTGAACCAGCGACCTTCAGGTTCGCAGGCCAGTGCCTTATCCACTGTGCCGCCAGCCAGGGCTCAGGAAGACAAGATTTTAAGAAATCAAAGATTCAACATCTTGGCCCCTTTGACAGGGTTTTCTTGTTGCTTTTGTTATTTGCGCTACTATTCTCTAGACTCCCCTTCAAATCCACTCGAGGGCTGAAGGTGGGACTGTAGGTGTCTCCTCTAGTCTGTTCTTCAGCTTCAGCCTCTCCAGCTGGCACCCCTCCCAGGTCCGGAGGCGGGGCCCTCAGAGCTCTGGTGCAGGTCACCCTGGAAGGGGGTGTGAGTGCTTAGACAGGTGACTGGGAGCTGGGATGCCTGGCGCCTGCCCCAACTGAGTCACTGTGTTGTTGTTGTCACTGTCCTGTTGAAGGCCCTGCTCAGGTCCTCATACCTCCGAGGAAACAGCTGTAGCTCCCAGCCTTCCAACCTCTCAGGAGAAGCTGCCAACCCGATGGTGAGGCGAACGGGCTGGGGGAGGAGCAGGGGGCAGTTGGGGCGGTGGGGAGACCTGGGGCCTGGACCAGTGCCCCTCCTCCCCATGCCACTGCCTGCTCTTCCCCCTCCTCCGTGTCGAGGGCCCGGGGGAGGGAGGGTCTCTATCTTCTCTCTGTCCCCTGCCCCTCACACGAGAAGTGTGACTTCTTCGGTTCCTCCTCCGGCTCCAGGGCCCCCCTGCCCAGCTGTGCAGGCCCCTGGGGCTTTCCAGCCTCGTCCCAGTGCCCTCCCCACCCCAGCCACACCCCCGGCACAGGTAGGGCCTACGATGACACCCATCTCTGCTCCCCCCTCCTGGGGTTCCCATTCCACCCCACCCCTGGCCTCTGTGACTCCCCCTGCTTCACGCCGATGCCCCCAGGCCAGTCCTGGGCTGCGGATAGGCCCTCTGATCCCTGAGCAGGATTATGAGCGGCTGGAGGACTGTGATCCTGAGGGGTCCCAAGATTCACCCCTCCATGGGGAGGAGCAACAGCCCCTGCTTCATGTGCCTGAAGGGCTCCGAGGTGAGCATGTGGGTGTGGGGGGGTTGTTGTAGGGAGCCTGGGGACTGAGGCAGCAGGCTGAGGGTGTGGGGAGCTCACACCCAATGAGAGCGGAGTCCCCACACCCTCCCCTCTGTGCCCAGGCTCCTGGCACCACATCCAGAACCTGGACAGCTTCTTCACCAAGATATCCTTTTGTGCTGGGCCTGGCGGAGATGGCTCAGCAGGGCTCCTTGGGACTGGCGCTGTTCATCGCAGGGGGGCGTCTGAGGATGCAGCAGTTGGGGAACTTGGTGGAGCGAGGGGAGGCAGCTCCAGAAAGGCCCATCGCGCCTTAGGCTTGTTTCTTGACGCACCAGCCACATCTACAGCTACCACCAGCGGAATGGCTTTACCTGCATCCTGTTGGAGGACATCTTCCAGCTGGGGTGAGATGGTCACCCAGGTCGCATCCGCTGCTCCTAGTCCACCCAGGGCCTCCCCCAGCAGCCGGGGCTCACCGGGTGGGGAGGAAGACGGAGCCTGCCTGGGTGCTGCGCGGCAGCCCACCCAGCCCTCAGGCCTGATCACTGAACTCCCGGCTCACCAGACAATTTGTCTTCATCATCACCTTCACGACCTTCCTCCTTCGCTGTGTGGATTACAACATTCTCTTCGCCAACCAGCCAAGTAACCGAACCAGACCTGGGCTGCCCCACAGCAAAGTGACTTTGTCAGATGCGATCCTCCCCTCACCCCAGTGTGCCCAGCGGTGAGTGACAACCGGTGGGGACAGTGGGTGGAAGAGATCAGCAGAGCAGAGCCACCCACCTGCCCCGGGGGGCTGGGTCATTGGTTCTTCCAGGTTTGGGTCTCAGGACACCTTCCCCCCGCCCCCAACCAAGAGAGGGAGACTCAGGAATGTATGGTTACCTCTCAAGCGCCCCCAACTGGGGACATGGCCGGCAACCCAGGCATGTGCCCTGACCGGCAATTGAACTGGCGACCCCCTGGGTCAGAGGCTGGCGCTCAATCCACTAAGCCACACCAGCCAGGGCACCTTTTACACCCTTAAAATTGCTTGGGAACCCAAGAGCTTTTGTTTGTGAGATTTGTACTTTACGAGAGAGGAAAGCCGGGGACAGCTGTAAAACCTAAGAGCGCACATTCCGTCGGCTGTCAATGCGAAGCCGAGTAGCCTCTGGACAACTCTACTGCACATCCACGAGAGAATGAGAATAAAAATGGCAAAAACGTCAGTATTATACGAAAAGAGCTATCACCTTGCAGATATTCGCGAGGGTCTCAGGGAGCCCCAGACACCCCACACTTCGAGAACCACTGGTCGTGCTGCGTCCCCTCCCTGCCTTTACCAGATGACTCCCCCAGGTCTCATCTCCCTCTCTACGGGGTCCCACTTTCTCGCTGTTACCTCCGCCCCCAGGATCCGCTCAAGCCCCCTGCTGGTCTTCCTTCTGGTCCTGGCTGCAGCTTTCTGGCTGATCCAGCTACTTCGCTCCGTCTGCAACCTCTTCAGCTACTGGGACATCCAGGTGTTTTACAGGGAGGCTCTGCACATCCCCCCGGTGAGCTGGGGCGGCTGTGACTGTGTGGAGAGGTGCCACGCCAGGGGGCAGAGGACAAGGGAGGAGTGGGGGCTGGACAGACAGAAGGGCCCACTGGAAGGCCCACTGGCAGGGGCCTCGAAAACAGCTACCCTAGGCCCCAAATAATGTTAGGAGGTGGGGTACCACCACTTAGAAAGCATGGTCCCCATCCTAGGGGAGGGAGTTCAGTTGAGTTAAATGTGTCCTAGAAGATGACCTACAGGCTCATGTTTGGGATATTTAGAGGCAGGGGTCATCTGGCTTCACAGAGCAGGAGGAGCTGGGGCGGGCTGGGAAGGAGGAGGTGGGAGGTGGGCCGAGTCCTGATGCAGGAAGCAGGGAACCAGTGACCATCTGTGGGCGGAGATGGACCCACCAGCCTGCCACTCAGTGTTCAGGCCATTGGGTGACCCCAGCCTCCTTTCTAGCCCTGTCCCCTGTTGCAGTCAGTCGCTGTGAGGACCCCTTCACTCTGCCCGGGTCCCATGTAGCCACTTCTGCCCTCCCCGTTTCGCTCATGCTCCTTGCCCTGTACCTGAGTTCTTTCGTAAGGTCCGGCTCTCAAGCTTCCTTCTGCAGCCGTCTCCCCTTGCTCTGCTTAGACGCCTAGAGCCTTTGGCATGTCCTTCCCCACAGCCGGGGAGAGGTCCTAGAAAGTCGCCCTGAGCTGGGGAGCACTAGGCACGGCACAGGACAGATCCAGGGCCGGGGAAGCAGAGGTGGCGGTGAGGAGGAGTCAGACCACTGCTCTCGAAGGAGGCTGCACACCCTTCTCTTTCTCCTTCTCTCTTCACTTCCCTTCTCCCCTTTCCTTCCGTGTGTGCGTGAGTGCACACTGCAGCGGACTGGACACGCTGGCCCTGAGGGACTTGACTAGGCTGGACTGGGGCAGCTCAGTGAAACTGGGCTAAGTGAGGTTTGCAGGGGAGACCCCTGGGATCGGACCGTCCCCACCTCTGATATGCACACAGCCAGTGTCCCAGGAGGGTGACTGCGGGGACAGCCTGGGATGGAGTGGGCCATCTCAAAGCACGTGGAGGCAGAGGGGCTCGAGGTGTCTGGACCTGCGTCAGCAGGCGCCCTAGCTAGGAACTGTGGCCGCTCCCTGTCTTCTACGTTGAGGACTGCGGGTGTTCAGGAAGATCTGCTCCTAAGGAGCTGAGACTGAATAGCTGAAGAAGTTAACTTGTGAGGTGTCACTGGGAAGCACATGAGTCATGGCCTCAGGAGTGGCAGGAACAATTCAGAAGATGATGAAAGGAAGTAGGAAGAGCCCTGGTTGGTGGCACAGTTAGGGAAGGGCAAGGAGGGCAGAAAGTGGTGACACTGGTAGGGCCGGTGGGGTGGAGACGTTGGGGGTGCAGCTCTGGTGGCGTTGGGCACCCCGCGCAGAGGAACCCAGGTGGCTGGCCATCACCCATTCCCTGTCCTTAGGAGGAGCTCAGCTCGGTGCCCTGGGCGGAGGTGCAGTCGCGCCTCCTGGCGCTGCAGAGGAGCGGCGGGCTGTGCGTGCAGCCGCGGCCGCTGACCGAGCTGGACGTGCACCACCGCATCCTGCGCTACACCAACTACCAGGTGGCGCTGGCCAACAAGGGTCTGCTGCCCGCGCGCTGCGCGCTGCCCTGGGGAGGCAGCGTGGCCTTCCTCAGTCGCGGCCTGGCGCTCAACGTCGACCTGCTTCTCTTCCGAGGGCCCTTCTCGCTCTTCCGCGGGGGCTGGGAGCTGCCGGACGCCTACAAGCGCAACGACCAGCGGGGCGCCCTGGCCGCGCGCTGGCGGAGCACCGTGCTGCTGCTGGCCGCCGCGAACCTGGCGCTGAGCCCGCTGGTGCTGGCCTGGCAGGTGCTGCACGCCTTCTACAGCCACGTGGAGCTGCTGCGGCGGGAGCCGGGCGCGCTGGGGGCGCGCGGCTGGTCGCGCCTGGCCCGCCTGCAGCTGCGCCACTTCAACGAGCTGCCGCACGAGCTGCGCGCGCGCCTGGCCCGCGCCTACCGTCCCGCCGCCGCCTTCCTGCGGGCCGCGGCGCCCCCCGCGCCCGTGCTCGCGCTGCTGGCGCGCCAGCTCGTCTTCTTCGCGGGCGCGCTCTTCGCCGCGCTGCTCCTCCTCACCGTCTACGACGAGGACGTGCTGGCGGTGGAGCACGTGCTCACCGCCATGACCGCGCTCGGGGTTACCGCCACGGTGGCCAGGTGCGAGGGCAGCCGCAGGGGGGTTCACGCCTCCGACCTGGGGCCGGGGTCCGCCGCTCTCCGGACGCGGCCCGCCGCCAGGGTCCCCCGCCCGCACATCCTGCTAACCGCGGGCACCGGCCCCACCCTGTCCTGTCCCCCAGGTCCTTCATTCCCGATGAGCAGAGCCAGGGGCGCTCCCCGCAGCTCCTGCTGCGCTCGGCGCTGGCGCACATGCACTACCTCCCGGAGGAAGCGGGCGCCGCCGGCAGGGCCGGCGCTCACCGGCAGATGGCGCGGCTGTTGCAGTACAGAGCGGTGAGCGTCCGAACCCAGGCGGGGCTGCGCCCGCAGGAAGCCGGGCGGCCGCCTGGGAAAGGATGGTGGTCCGATGGCCCCCGGGGAATGACTGGGTTGGCGTGCCCTGCGCTGGCCAGCTGCCTGGGGGCCTCCTGGCGCTGCTCCCCTCAGCAACCCCCCACCCTCTGCTTCCCCAGGTCTCCCTCCTGGAGGAGCTCCTGTCACCTCTCCTGACCCCACTGTTCCTGCTCTTCTGGTTTCGCCCTCGTGCCCTGGAGATCATTGACTTTTTTCACCACTTCACGGTGGACGTGGCTGGGGTTGGTGATATCTGTTCCTTTGCTCTGATGGATGTGAAGCGCCATGGCCACCCTCAGGTTAGAGCCCCTCCCTGGACCTGTGGGGGGGCGGTTACATAGGGGTTTGCCCCACCCTCAGCTCCATCACTTGACACCTGTGACCTCCAGCTACTCGCTTCCCTCCCCTGCTCCTCAGTGTCCTTCGGGACAACAGCTGTAGCGGGTGCACAGGGCTGTGTGAGGACTGCACTGGCGTGTGATCCTAGCACGGTAGAGGGGTGAAGGCCACAAGGGAGCCTGAGGCTGGACCTGGACGTGGCTGGAGTAAGACACGCCTTCCCCACCAAGGCCTGAGGGCAGCCCTAGAGCTGGGGTGTAGAGGCTGCAAGACACTGAGCCCCCGTGGGGTCCTCGCGGGCAGGCCTGTCCCCAGGCCCTGCTGTGCTGCCCTGCATCCGGGTGGCCTCGAGCAAGTGCCCATTGTGGCCTCATCTGTTCCGCTGGAGACTGGGGCCAGTGTCCTGCCCACCCCACGTGCACAGCTTTGCCTTTTTCCTCAGTGGCTCTCAGCCGGACAGACAGAGGCCTCACAGTCTCAGCGAGCTGAGGATGGAAAGACCGAGCTCTCCCTGATGAGGTTCTCCCTGGTGCACCCCCAATGGCGCCCCCCAGGGCACAGCTCCAAGTTCCTGGGGCAGCTCCGGGGCCGGGTCCAACAGGATGCAGCCGCTTTGGGTGCCACCTCGGTTCTCAGCCCCCCGACGCCTGGGGTGCTCAGCGACTCTTCCTCTCCTCTGGTGAGCCAAAGCCTGGCCTGCCCTCTGCCCTCTGCCCTCTGCCCTCTGCCCTTCCCACACGCCCCGCCCCTCCCTCCCTCTGCCTCACCTTTTGAATCAACCTGCTTACTCATCCGTCCAGCCTGTTCTCCTGCCTTGCTGAGCACGCTTCCCTCCCCATCTGTCCTCTCTTCTGACCTGTCTTCTCTTGCTCCCAGCCGGAGACCTTCCTGGCCAACCTCTTGGTGCACCCCCTTCTTCCCCCACGGGACCTGAGCCCCACAGCCTCTTGCCCAGCTGCAGCCACTGCCAGCCTTCTGGCCTCCATTTCTAGAATTGCCCAGGACCCCAGGTGAGGGGTGGGGGCCTGAGATGCAGGGGGGCAGGGGGGCAGGGGCACTGGGGGTGATCAGGAAGGGGAGGTCAAGCCTGGCCCTCCCTGTGGGGTGCAGGGGGAGAGGCCATCTCTGATGGGCCCACTCTCTGTTCCAGCTGTGTGTCCCCCGGAGGCCCTGGGGGCCAGAAGGTGGCCCAGCCGCCAGAGCTTGCTTCTGCTGAGATGAGTCTCCATGCCCTCTATCTGCACCAGGTGAGCGGAGTGGTGCGGAAAGGAGGCTTGTGGGGAGAAAGCAGCTGCCCAAAGTAGGGGCTGAGGAGAGGTAGGGAAGTGCCCACCAGGAGCGGGGAGGACGTTCCAGAGCCCCTGTGCCTCGCCCAGGGCCTGGCCTCACGGGGCCCTCACTCCCCTGCCTTCCCTCCAGCTCCATCAGCAGCAGCAGCAGCAGGAACTGTGGGGCGAGGCCTCAGCCTCCCCCTTATCCAGGGCCTGGTCCAGCCCCTCGCAGACACTGTCACCAGACGAGGAGAAGCCATCCTGGTCCAGTGGTGGTGAGGCTGGCGGCCAGGGTGTGAGGGGACAGAGCTGGGGCGGGGGGAGCAGGCACAGGGCGCTGACAGCTTTTCTCACCAGGTTCCAGTCCTGCCTCCAGCCCCAGACAGCAATGGAGAACCCAGAGGGCCCAGGATCTGTTCCCTGGAGGCTCACAGCAGACCAAGGACACACCACAGGAGCCTGGCCAGGCCCGTAGCACTGACTGAGGGGCCTCCTTGGGGTCAGTGTTATCTCACTGGGCCCGGGGCAGGGATAGGGGTGAATAAGAAGTTCGGTGGAGCCTGACTTGGAGGGATGGGAACCGTGATGGGCATTTGGGGTGAGGAGGGTGGTCAACTGTAGAACCTAAACCCCTGGACTGCTTGCCAAGAGCCTTCTTCTCCCGCAGATTGTCCAGCTCTCCAGTCGAAGGAGATCAGAAGAGGTGGAGTGGAAGAACAGGGCAGCCCTTTTTAGGGGCTGCCCACAGATGCTTTAGTTGGGCAGGACTGGAGGGTCCATGACGAACTCGCCCCAGAGAACAGAGAAAGGGTAGGAGAGGACGTGCTGAAGGCATCTGGAAACAAGTCTTAGAGACAACAAGGGGACACACTGCCCCCGCCCCCACCAACTAGCAGTCCTGGAGCTGTTTGCCTGGGAAGAAGTGCCCAAGTATCCTCAGGGTGGGGGACAGGGCCAAGGCAGAGGCCAATCTAAGTGTCAAGGAAATGGCCAGGAACGCCACGGGGGGCAGGGCTGGTTCTTCAGGTTCCCATGGGATTTCCAGCGGGGTCCCTGGGGACTTGTGAGTGGGAAGACCAGCCTGGGCTGATGCCTCTTGGAGTTCAGCGTTGGTGTGACGCCTGGGGAAATGGGTGTGGCCCCTCATCCTGTCTGAAACAAGCAGTAAAGGTTGCTCATGGCTGCTTTGCACCCCCTTTGTGACCTGGGTCTCCAGGGTCCCCATTCCTGGCAGTAGAGGGCGGTACTTGTTTCCCTACGGGGAGTGAGGGTGCAGCTGGGGAGGGCTGCCTGGGCCTGGCTCCAGCCACATTCCTCCAGCAGCCGGTCAGAGTGGAGTGTGGCGGGTAGGACTCCTGTCCAAGAATCCCCACGCACACGGGCAGCAAATGAAAGACACAAGTTGTCATTCCGTCGTTTTAATCCACAGGGCTGGTTTAGGCGTCTCAGTAGCTCTCACAACACCTGGTTCAATCTTTTAGGGTGAATATTCAATAATAAATATTTGAATGATTTGGAGATGTAGGTTTCAAGACAAGATATTTCTAAGAGAGGGAAGGGGATTCTAAAATTCACCTAGGAGGCCCTGGAATGCCACTGTAGGGAGGGGCCTTCTGAACCCGGGGTCCCCTCGGGAGGGGAGAGGGAGGTGGCTAGCCCTGGGCAGGCCAACAGGGGAGTTGCAGTGCCAGTGTGGACTGACGGCCCCTCTCCGGGTGGGAAGTAAGAAAGAGGGCTCTCAGGGGGCGGGGGTGTCTGCGCCGGGCAGGTCGAAAGCCCAGGGCACCGTGCCCCGCAGATGCCGCTCCTGCAAGGAAAAGCTTTGGGTGCGAATGCGGCTTGTCACCTCCTGGGTGCGTAGCGTGAGCCCGAAAATGTCCTCGTGATAGCGTTGCTGATCCTGGGGGAAACAGAGCACATCAGCCCTGCAGCTGGAGGTCCGCCCCGGAGCGTACCCCGTCGCTGCCTGGACTCCGCCTGGGCTCCACCCCTCGGGGTCCAGCTCCACCCCTTGGGGTCCAGCTCCCTTCGGACCGCCAGCCCGGCCCGGCCCGCCCCTCGCACCCGCAGCACGCCGATGACGTCGCCCGCTTCCTCCAGCTCCATGGCGCCCTCTGTCGCCAGGATGCGCTGCACCGTCTGCAGGACGCAGGTTGCCATGGTGACGTCGCCACAGACAAACATGTGGCCGCGTTCCAGGCACAGCACGCGGTGCACCTCCTCAGCCAGCTCTGTCCGAAGGATGTCCTGCACGTAGGTCTGCGGGGAGACAGGGTTGGGGGCGGCCGGGAGGGGGGCAAAGTGAGCTGGGGTGGGGTCAGGGCGGTGGGTGCGGCAGGGGCGGGGCTCGCGTGGGTGCGGGTGAGACTCAAGGGGCATCGGCCTGAGCCTGAGCGCTCTGGGTGGGCGGAGTCGGGGCCCCGAGCCCCACGGTGCCTCGTTTCTTCCCACGTCCCTAGCTTCAGGTCACCCGTGCGCCCTCGGGGTCCCGCACCTTAGGGCTGTCGGGCTCCCGGGAGAAGGCGGTGAGGACGCGGCCGAACACGCCGCGCTGCTGGGCATCCTGCACCTCGTCGCGGTAGAGGTGGTCGAGCTGGGAGCATCGGCAGCCGAACACCAAGGTCATGGGGGCGGGCTGGAGCCCTGCAAGCAGCGCGGCGGTTTGGGAAAGCCCCTCCGGGGGTTCGCTCTGCCCGGGCGGGCGGAGAGCCGCGCCTTTGGGGCAGAAACCACCCCTCCCCGCGCTGCAGCGTCCAGGAGAGGACCCGCTCCCGACTGAGCCGCAGCCCGCGCGCGGGACGCGGCCTGTCCCCTTGGCACGCGGGGGTGGCGCTAGAACACGGGGCTTCCGGCTCCAAGGCGCACGTCCTTTGCCCGCTCTGTCGCTGCAGTTCCCGGACTGTCTTCCCTGCTCCAACCCCTATTCCCCCGCGCCCTCAGCTCCCGCACCTGCACCTCCTCCCTTCCTCTCGTCCAGGACCTCCTTCTTGTGATTACCAGCCTCCCTGGGCACCCTGTACCCAACCCGAACACCTTGTAGCTCCTGGGCCCTGGAGGCCTCTCGGGGAGCTCTGGCATGGTCCAGCGTCCTTCTGGGGCATTTCTGTCTTTGGAGTCTCAGCCCCACCCCCACCCCCCGGCCCCCAGACTTCCAGTTCCCTTTGTCCTTCATCCGACTCAACCCCCACTTTGTGCCCAGCACCAGGAAGCCAGACATGCAGGGCAGTGCCCTGGCCTCTAGGCCTTCCCCTGGGGGTAATATGCCTCTTTCACCACCGTGGCCCTTCCTTGCTCTCCCTCCTACCCAGTTCCTGCCTTCAGCCCCCACCCCTTGGTCCCTAGATTGTGTGACTCCCTCCTGCCTTCCAGTCATTCCCCTCGCCCCCAGCCTCACCTTTGCTCTCAATGTCGTGCAGCCGCTCTTGCCAAAACCCCCGGAAGGGGGCAATGCCCGTGCCTGGGCCCACCAGGATGCAGGGCAAGCTGGGGTCAGGTGGCAGCCGGAAGGAGGGAGCCCTAGCAGAGAGACACTTGTCAGGGCCCTTTGCTTCCCTGCTCCCATTCTGACCACCCTCTGGAGGGTGGAGAGAGGGGAACTCAGCGTCTGTTGACAACTGAGATCACACTTGTCAAGTGCTGACGATGGAATCTAGTTCACAGTAAGCACGATGCAGTTATAAAAGGACTCTGCCAGCAGGCAGGGTCTCCATGGGCCTTGTTTCTAGAGGACAGGCGAAGGAAATGCAGTTCCAGTCTGAACTGCAGAATATTTTGCTGTCTTGGCCCTGGCTGGGTAGCTCAGTTGGTTAGATTGGGTTTGATTCCTGATCAGGGCACATACAAGAATCAACCAATGCATGCACGAATAAGTGGAATAACACATCAATGTTTCTCTCTCTCTCTCTCTCTCATTAATAAATAAACATTTAACAATGAATATTCTGCTGTCTCAGTTTAGCAGATTTAGGAACGAGGGGAAGGGAGAGTCTGTGGGTTTATAACAAGTTCACTGTGTATATTTTATTTTTAAAAGATTTTATTTACTATTTTTTTTTAGAAAGAGGGGAAGGGAGAAAGGCATCAGCGTATGGTTGCCTTTCACCTGCCTCCAGCTACAGATCTGGCTGGAGACCTGGCTGGGAATCGAACCAGCGACCTTTGGGTTCACAAGCTGGCGCCTTATCCACTGTGCCACCAGCTAGGGCTGAGTGTTTATTTTAAATCATAGCCTCAATATTGGTATGTGGTTTGTGTTCACTCGGCAGATCGCCACAGCTTTGTGAGTTAGCCTCCCGGATGGGCTGAGTCACTGGGCCTCGCTGCTGCCATCCTGGGAACTTTTCATCATCCTGCCCGAGACTTTTGGCCCCTGGCTGCTCCATAGGCAAGACTTCTGAACACAGCAGGAGGGCAGGGTATCCTGAGGCTTCACAGAACCCACTGTAGCCTGACTCACTCTCCCCCACTGAGCGGGGCTTGTCTTAAACAGACCCAGTTCCCTGTGCTGTGCCTCCCAACACCAGACTGACCCAAGGGTGTAGTGAGGGGTGCGGTACATCCAAAAGCCACAGGCCCTCCTGATCCGACCCCCAGCCCTGTCTCTTAGAGCCGCAGTTTCAGGGCAGGACCCTACCTCCACGCTGGTGAAAGGCCCTACGCCCACCCAAGTTCTGCAGTGGCTTACTGGACACCCACCCTTGCTATGTGAAAAGGGCCCCCGTCCCATCCCTCACCAAGGCTTCCGCCCTCGCCCTGTGTAACGGCCACAGAGTCCTCCATCTGGCCTGGCCATGGGCGGGGCCCTTTCTCTGCCCTCCAAATGCCCACTTACCCTCTGATGAAGCAGGGTACAGGGTCTCCAGCCTTGAGTTGGCTCAGCCACGTGGAGCAGACTCCATAGTGCAGGGGACCCAGCCCGTCTGGTGGGGGAGCAGAAGGGGCCAGTGAGGGGCCCATTCTGGGGTCACTGTGCCGCCCTGGCCCTGTCCCGCCCCCTCAGCCTCACCCTGCGTCCTGTACGCCAGCACAGCCACGGTGAGGTGGACCTCCCCGGGGTGGGCGCTGGGTGCGGAGCTGACGGAGTAGTACCGCGGCTGGAGCAGGGGCAGCTGGGTGAGCAGCAGGGGCGCAGGCAGCGCCACCGACGGGAACTGCTCCAGCACCTCCAGCAGCGTGGGGCAGCGGAACCACTTCCACTCCTCGTAGCGCCGGGGGTCCTGGCGGGGGCAGGGCACGCTGCGCTTGGCATCTCCCAGCCCTGCCTGCTGACCTCCCCTCTCCACCTGCCCAAGCCCGGTCTTCCTGAGCCCCTGGCCTGGCCCTGGGAATTCTGAGCTGGGTATTGAAGCCCCAGTGCACGTTAGCAGAGGCCTCCCCTCCCCCAGCCCCCCCAGTCCCAGCCGCTGCCGCTACCCACACGGGGTGGCCCCCCACCTGGCTGAGGGTCTCGAGCTCCTGCTGTTCACCCGACTCTTCAGCCAGGGTGCTGAGCAGCCGAAGGAGCTGTGGGCTGGGCGGGGAAGTGATGTCCAAGAAGAAGGACAGAGCCTGGCGCAGCGTACAGGGGGGCAGCCGGGGGTCCCGCACCCAGCCGGGGGGAGGGCCACCTGGAGTGGGGCACAGGGGGGCTCTGAGGACGGGGCCAGGCCGGAGCTGCGTTGTGTGGGGGTGATGTGGGGTGATGGTGGCTTCCCCGAGAGTACATGGGGGCCCACCACACCTCGTTTTATTGGCAACCCGCCGTGTTTCCTTCGGGGCCTCGTCTGGATTGGGCCAGCCTGGGCTCCCCTGCACCCCTATCCAACTTATTGTAACCCTGGGCTATGGAGCAGGCTAGGAGGCGGGGGTGCCTTTGGGAGGAGCCCAGAGGAAGGAGACAGCCTTTTGGGGGCTGTGGGGACTGGCTCAGAGGAGGGAGCCAGGCTCCGTGGACGGTGCAGCCGAGCTGGGGTGGCCACCCTCTGCCCAGGAACTCTGGGACCTCGGGGATGGAGTGAGCGCTTGCTGTCCTGCCTCAGCCCCCGCCCCTCACCAGGGCTGCCCTTGGCCAGCTGCTCCACGGCCACTGGTTCGCCAGGCGGTGGCGGGTCCTCCACGCGACTCAACAGCGCCTCCACGAGGCCGGGCCGGTTTGGCGGGCAGATGCCGATGTGGTCCCCTGGCTGGTACTGGAGCCCCTCCTGGCCCCCAGTGTCCAGGCGTACCAGGATCGTGGCCCGGCTGGGGGTGAGGAGAGGGGCAGTTACAGGGGTGGGGGTGGGCAGACTGTGGGGGTTGGGGGTGTGGAGGGGAAGGAGGAGACAGGAACAGGCCAGGGTCTGGGATGGGCGTGGGGGGTCTTGCTCACGTGGACTTGCTGCTTTGCAGGTTTTCCACTGAGAGGACCGTGGCCTGGAACATCTTCCTCCTGTGCACATGCATCAGGCCTGGCGGGGACGGGGGCGAGTGACACAGAGCCTGAGCAGGGAGCCCGGAGAGCCCAGGGGCCAGCAGGTCGGGGGGAGGTCAGCACGCACCTGGCAGCAGCTGGAGGCCCTCGACCTGCGCGCTCAGCCGGTACCTCTGGCGCTTCCAGCTCCGCTTGGGACTGAATACGTCCTGGACCGCGGCCTTGGCATCCTCGCCCACGCAGAAGGTCTCACAGGAAGCCTGGGGGCCGAGGCGGTGAGGGCTGAGGGACTCAGGGGGCTGGCCTGTTGGGTCCCCAGGTGCCACCTTCCTGGGGCTGGGGAGCGGGAGGTGCCCCCTGAGGCCCACAGGTGACAGTGGAAACGGGACTGAGACGGGGGGTGAGGCTGCCACCCTTCGTTCTCCAGCCGGGTCCTGCCTCGGCTGCTGTGCTAGGTGTGCCTTTGCATGGATTGCTGTCATAGCCACTCGTTTCTGTGTCTGGGGAGTTTGCATCTCGTGTCCCAAGGAGCACAGCGGGGTGGGGGGCGTGGCATGGTAGCACCCAGTGACCGCCTCTGTCCTATGGTTCAGATCTGCATTCAAATTCCACTTCTATGCTCACAGGCAACTGCCTCAGGTCCCCGTGAAGATGAAACGAGGTACTTTGTGTCAAGCTCTCAAGGGCTCCCGGGTGGGCTGCGGTGGGGTCTCTGACGGGTCTGCCCTCCCAGCTCTGGACACAGGGGGCGAGAGGGGCCCTGCAGCCCGGCCCGGGGAGGGTGGGTTTTGCTCTGCACGGCCAGTCCAGGCTCGAAATCGCGGGCTCATCCAGCTGGTCCCTTCCTCGCCTCCCGCCCCATGTCGCCAGTCCCGTTAATCTTTCTTTTGTGTGTGTGAAGTCTTATATCTCTTGCTTCCTTCCTTGGCCCCCTCCCTTCCTTCCTCCCGGCTCCCTGCTGCCACGGCCCTACTTTGCTTTGAGCCTTCCTGCCTCCGGCTGCCCCTGTGCCCCTGGAGGAGGTCTCGAAACTGTGTGTGCCCCCTGCTTCTCTCGCCCGACCCTGACTTCCAGCTGCTTCCCCGTGTCTGGATTTCTCAGTCTTGTTTTCCGCTCCCCCTTTCCCTCCCGTCTGAGCCGTTTCTCCAGGTTGACTTTCTCGCCGGCACAGCCTCCGCCTGCGCTAGGTGGCCTCCCCAGCCCACCAGCCCACACCTGCTGGGCTCAAGCCTGGGGCCCCGGGCGGGGCCGGTGCTGCCCGCACCGTCGGGACAGGAGGACGAGCCCCCTCCAACCCTGGGCACGATCCCCAGACCAGGCAGAACTGCCCCTGCGGGAAGCCCTGGCGCCACCACACGCCCGTCTCAACCCCGTCTAGCCTCCTTGATCCTTCCCCTCTCGCTCCATCCCGCCTGCCCTGCGCCCCCCGACAGGTCCAGGGGCTCACCTGGAAGGCGGCCTTGGCCCAGCCTCGGAAGGTCTCCTCCTGGCCACACAGCTCGTCGCCCTGGCCCATCGGCAGGAGCCGCTCCCCTCCTAGCTCTTCCAGCCGCGTGTCCACCGCACGAGCGAAGGCGCAGAAGTGGGGGTACGCCCGGGAGCCCAGCCCGAACACACAGAACCTGCAGGCAGGGCGCTGTCACAGGGGCTGCCCTCCGGGTCCAGCCCGTGTGCCTGGCAGCTGGCCCGCCCACCCACCTCCCCTCCCTGAAGCCCCCAGACCTGAGGGTCCCCAGGGCCCCTGCACTGTCGGTGTTGCTGGACTCCTTCCGCTTCTTCCGCCAGGAGGACACCAGTGGGTCTGAGCACGAGACACTGTTGAAGCGGATTTTGTAACTCCTGGCAAGAGAAGGCAAAGGCAAGGGTGACACAGGGGACCAGAGAAGTGACGCAGGCCCAGACAGAGCCAGGGGACAGCTGCAGGGTCCCTGCCCTGGGGACAGGAAAGACCCTGCCTTAGGCTAAGTTTGCTCTTGGGCACTGTCTTGGGATGGAGGCTGAGGGACAGTGTCCCAGGGGTCTCTGGGCCTCCCCTCCCTGAAGGTGACCCCTTGGAGGCTTGGGGACTGCCAGTGGGCAGTGGAGGATGTCATGGGGCCCCTGGCCTCCTCCACCTGTCCTCCAGACTGCCTGCGTGTCCCCAAAGGCCCCAGTCACTCACTTGTGCTGTTCGGGCCTCGGGGAGCTGTTGTAGGGGCCGGACATCTCCATCAAGGCTGCCGCGAAGCTCTGTGAGGGGAAGTTCCGGCCTCACAGTTAGTTCTCTTTCGTTTCAAAGTATACCGAAGCTAGAACCTTACTATCACGTGTGTAACTTTTCATTTGAAGTCGCTTTGAAAAGTTCAAGTTGGCCTTTCGGAGACATCCCAGAAGCGTGTAAAGGCATAAAAAAAAGACTCCGCTCATATTGTCTCTTCGGTCTCACCCACCAGGCATGTGTCCCGGTGACTGGAGTTTGACCCTCTGGCCATTTTCCATGGTTCCTACGCACACATCTATATTTATAGCTGTTTAAACAAGTGGCAACGGAGCTACCCTATACTGACCTGCTTTTATCACTAGTCTCTCACGTGACTGCCCTCTAAGACCGGACGGTCACACAGTCTCCCCTGATACGTATGTCTCATGTATGAGACCCTCCCCGACCCTGGACCCAGGGCAGATGGGCATCTGTGCTGGCCTCATCTTTGGGTGCTTCGTGGGTGGTCCTTAGACGTGGGACTGCCCCACGCACGCTGGGCCATTCAGTCACCCCCACCCTCCGACTCCTGGCCCCAGGGCAGAGCAGCCCTGAGCCTTCGGTTCTGACCCCTGCGCTGCCCTGTTCTTAGATGACACTGGCATCTTCCGGAATGCAGGTGGCTGACTACACGGAACAGCCTTCATGTGGGCAAGAGCGAGGCGCAGCCAAGGCCACCAATTGGCTGTGGGTGGGTCTCCTGGGTTCACATAGTTAGCGCATCCAACCTTCGTTTTATTTCTTGAACATTTTGTTGAAGTGCAACGTACAGACAAGCACACGTCACAGACGTCCGGCGTTGTCCATTTTCGCACACCGAACAGACGTGTGTCATCGGCTTCCCAGCACAAAAAACCGCCAGCATCCCTGTCTCTGCCCAGTCACCAGCCCCGTCAGGGGGCCAGCCACGCTCCTGATTCAAACACCACGGATCGTTCTGCCTCTTTCTGAACTTTATACTAAGTGAATCCTACAGCGGGTGCCCTTTCTCGCCTTGTCCTTCCACTCCACGTGGAGTTTTGAGTCTCGTGTATACTGTGGGTAATGCCACATTATACCTATCTAGTCTACTGTCCAAAGTCGAGTTGTTTCCAGTGTGGGATGCTACGGACAAGGCCGTCAAAAATATTCTTGTTCATATGTTTAGTCAACATACTGTATTTTCTATGTGGCCTAGTCCTAGATTTGCTCCACTGGTTGAAGTTGGACATAAACTTTCCATACACTGAAATGCACAGATCTAAAGGGTGCAATTCAATCTGTTGGGCTATTTGGATGTTTAAGAAAAAAGGGTTATACATCTACTCGATGACCCAACGATTCCACTCCTGGGTATTTTTCTAAGAGAAATGAAAACAAAAGCCCACAAAAGCCTTGCACAAGAATGTTCATAACAGCCTAACCCTGGAACTGGCCCAAGTGTCCGTCCACAAGGGCAGTGAGTTCCCACGGTGAGGCTGCTGGGCTGTGGACCCAGGTGTACGACTGCGTCACCCTAACCCTGAGAAGCAGGCTGAGTGACAGAAGCCAGGACACTGTACGTTCCCCTTTCTACGCCTCCTGAGAGCAGGGGACCCTAACCCTGGTGACACAAGTCTCAAGTGGCGGCTTCTGGTGGGGGGACCACCTGGGCAGGGGTTGAAGGGGGAAATTGACAAGGGAACTTTCTAGGCTGATACAAATGTTCTAGATCTTGATACAGGGTTGTAGGTCTTGCTGGGTGTAAAGACTTTTGTGATTCGGTTTTTCTTTAAGAGCTGCAGGGCAGGGCAAGGCTGAGGTCAGCAGTTATGCTTTTAGTACTAAAAAGGTGTTGGTGTCCAGAGCACAGAGGCCAGGAATGAATAGAGACGGAGGAGCTTGGGAGATAATGGCGAACAATGGAGGACTGGATGGTAGCACTCCAGCTTGTTTGTTTAAGATTTCTTCGGGAAAGTGAAGTTACCTAATCTCTGCGGACATCTGAGCAGGGCTCTTTTGTTACGAAGGAAAAGCTGAAATGGAGTGTGAAGTGGAGAATTCCTGTTTCTCTCATCTGCCCCAGAGCAGCCCGGCAGAAGTGCCTGGCCTGGGTTCCAGGCCTGCTCTGAAAGTGGAAATGACCTGGGGCCCACTTAAACTGTGCGTTGGGGTGGCCGGGACGCTGGGGGACTGTCATGCCCCCCACTTTCCATCTCCCTCCTGCCCAGTGGCCCCTTCCGGGCAGGCCTTACCTCTCCGTTCTCTGGGGGATCCCCATTCCCAAAGGTGCTGGTCACCACCAACACCAGTGTCTCATGCTCAAGGGATACCACGTCATACTCATCCATGCACAGGACCTGTGGTGTGAGAAGAAGACAGATGTCACTGTTGCCAGGTCCTTCTCATCTGGCTCTCCACAGCAGGGCCCCAGCTGGGTCCCTCACTCCCTGTGGGTCTCTGGGAGACTCACACCCTCTCCCATCGTCCAGAGCTCACTGGGCGCAACCCTCTTCCCTCCCAGATCCCTGCCTCTCTGGGCTTAGGCCTACCCGGGGGTCAAAAGCCTTCCGGAAGAGCCTCCCCAGCTGCTGCGCGTAGCCCTGGGCCCGGCCGGTCTCTGAGCCGAAGAGGATTGTCGCCTTCACGCGTTTGGCCATGACGGTGCCCATGAGTGAGGCAGAGATCTTCACCGCACTGCGGGAGAGGGAGAGGTGAGGGGGGCCCAGGCACGTAGGGCTGGGGCCAGGCAAGGTCTTGGGGCGCTGAGTGGTGGGTGTGGAGGGGTGGTGCCCAGACCGCTGCTGGGGCTGGTCCCCCGGGTGTGGGGTGCAATCCTAGGGCACCTACTTAGCCACTTCCTTAAAGGTCTTCTTCCTGGTGATGCCGGCGCCTTTGGCTGCGCTCCCCTTCCAGGGGTCGGGCTGCAGGGGTGTGGCAGGGGGTGGAGGGGAAAGTGAGTGAAGAAAATAAAAGTTTGGAGGCCCCTGGGGGCAGCTTAGTTAGAGCCACACTGCAGGGCAACGCCAGCGAGCTGGTCACCTGGTAGCGGAAGGCGGGGGACAGGAAATAGTTGACCATCTCCTGATGGAAGACAGGGGTGAGGCTGCCCGAAATGGGGGGCACGATCCAGGCCCAGTCAGCAGGGCAGCCTCCCCTTGCTTTCTGCTCGTTCTCCAGGTGCTTCATGAAGGAGGATGTGGCGGCGTGGTGGTCTACAATGGTCACTTTGGCCAGCTGGGGGGAGGCAGGGAGGGAGGGGCGGGCTTAGCCTCAACTTATAGGCCCCACGTCTTATTGCCCCCAAACCTGCTGTGCCCTGGATCACCCCAAACCTAACATGGACTGTGCTCTTCCCAACCACATGTGACCCCACATGCAGCAATGCACGGTCATGCCCGAACCTCAGTAACCTATAGAGCAGCTCTGCCCCCAGACCCAGGACCCTAAGTTCCTGAGACCCCACAGAAATGCTCAGCAGGTGCTCATTTCCCCAAACCACCAAGTTCAGCAGGCCATCAATCCTGGAATTAGAGTGTCCAGAATCCAGCGGGCCCCAGGAACTAGAATCCCTGAGCACGCACGAGGCAGCGGGGCTCCCAGTACACACAGGCCCCCCCCAGTGCAGCCCCTGCAATACTGGTGCGACGTCCCCACATGCAGGCCCTGCGCGCCCCATGAACCTGGACTGTGGCACTCCTTCCCTGGTTTCTAAGCACCTTCCTCTCTCCCAGACCCTGCCCTTGTCCCCCTGGCTGGTCCCGCCCCGCACCTGGTAACTGTGCAGCACAGCCAGGTTGATTTCCACCGCTGCCTTGTCTTTCCACAGGGACGACGTGGTCCGGGTGTCCAGGTCCATGCAGACAGCCACATCCTGGGCGCAGGTGGGGCGAAGGGGGTGTTGTTAGAGCATCCTTGTCTCAAACTTATGGGTGGGAAGAGGGGGGGCCAGTGCATGGCCCTCGGGAGGCATGACTACCTGGCTTGGGGCTGCTTCAGGTTCTCACCTGGAGAAGCACCGAAGAGCAGAGGGACCCTGGGCCAGTCTCCTCTCTGCCCCGGGCCTCCATTTCTCATCTCTAAAATGGGTCTTAGTATTTGTGGGGGCAAGGGTCACTTTGAACATCTCACAAAGGGATGTAATACAACAACAATAAAATTTTTCAAAAAGAAAAGAAAAGAAAATCTCACAAAAGCTGCCCTGACCAGTGTGGCTCAGTGTGGATTGAACGTTGCCCCACAAAGCGGAAGATTGCTGGTTCGATTCCCACCCCGGGCACATGCCTGGGTGGAGGCCAGGCACCTGGTTGGGGCTTGTGGTTGGTGGGGGACATGCAAGAAGCAACCAACTGGTAGAAATTTCTCTTACGCATCAATGTGTCTCTCCCTCTCTTCCTCCCTCCCTTCCCCTTTCTCTAAAAATAAATAAATAAATCATCTTAATAAAAAAAGGAGTACCCAGAAAGGAAGAATCGGAGGAAAGCCATAGAACCATAGATTCTGTTCCTGGAAAAATAGCTACAGTTGACCCTTGAACCATGGGGGCTTGAACTGCATGACACGCTTGCGCACAGGTTTCCCGCACTGACCCTCGCTGTTCAATCCAACAATCAGCTGTATCCCTGCACCCGGGCACACAGGCGCGCACAGCTGGGGGCTCCAGGGCCCGCTGCACCCGTGGGCGCTCACCTCCAGGATGTTGTAGCGGTGGGGGTCGCACAGGTTCCGCATGCCGATCTCTGAGCTCATGTACCAGCCGCTGAAAGGGGCGGCGGGGAACTCCAGGCCCCCGATTTCCAGAAGCATGTTGGACACGGCGGGGAGGGCGTACCAGCGCAGGCCCAGGGCCGCGAACCACTCCAGCCTGGGGTGAGGGGCATGGGTCAGGCCCCCTGGGGAGCCCTGCCTACCTGGCCACCCTCAGCAGCCCCCTCCTCCACCGCCGGTCCCGCTGGTGCTCACGTGGGATGCTCCAGGGGCACCTCGAGGACTAGCTCGGGGGGCAGAGTGAAGAGTTCTGGGGGCTCATCCTGGGCCTGGAGCAGCAGGGGCAGAACGTCGAAGCGGCCGCTGCCTGGGGTCCAGCCGTGCTGGATGCAGAGCTGTGAAAGCAGGACCCTGCCTGAGCTGCCGGCTGCCTCCCAGGGACCCCTCGGTGGCTGGGTCTGCGTGCCCACCCAGGGACCCCTTCTTGGGCATCACTCGCCCTCTCCCTCCTTCACCGGCTCCTCTTTGACGGCCCCCCACGCCTCACCCCAGAGCCCTTGCTTCTCCCTTCTCCGCCCCTCTGTGCCCACCTCGGTGATGTCCACGTTGGCCGGGTCGCCCCGCACGGAGCCGTCCTGTTGCCGGTAGCCCGCGTAGCGCACCAGTTGGCTGTTCCAGATCCGGAAGTCCCCGTGGCCTGGGACGCGCTGGGGGAACACTGTGATGGCGGAGCTGGCGGGGGGAGAGAGCGGGTCAGAGCCCCAGCTTCTCCTCCGCCCGGGGGAGGCGCGGGCCTGGCCGGCGGGGGCACTCACCGGAGGTTGCCCCGGTTGGTGGCGTACTTGATGTGGCTGCAGATGTAGGTGAACATCTCCTGGGCGGATCTGCAGTCCCGGGCATCAAACACCTGAGCCGGCAGGGCAAGGGGACAGACAGGAAGGAGACAGCAGGGCAGGGGGACAGACGGGAGGGAGACAGGCCTTGAGGACAGGGGTAGGAGGAGCCACTTTGTCTGCTCTCTTGGTGACTCGGCAGGAGGCGGCAGGGGCTGACCTGGGGCCAAGGGAGGGATGTCCCAGCCAGTGGGGTCAAACATGGAAACTCTGTTGGCTTCACCATTGAGCTAGCGCTTTAAACCCTTCAAAGGGTCGTGCACGTGTCCCCAGGACGGCTCTTATTTTGTTTGAGACTCCTTTGGGATTGACTGAGCACGAGGCTTTACTCCAAATTCTTTGGTGGTCAATAAGAGTACAGAGGCCAAGGTCAAAGAACCAGTTGCCCTGGGGGTCAGCTTGCTGGTCTGAGTACCCCGGGTTGCCCCAGAAGCCCAGGCTGGCTCGGAGTCTCGGAGTCTCCTGCGAGGGGCTGCAATGGAGAGTCTGGGGCGCGGCAGGGCTGGGAGGGGGGCGTGCGCGTGGGGCGAGGGGACTGGGCTGGGCGGGTGAGGCCCACGGGGAAGAAGCAGCCAGGGGCTCTTCCAGCAGGCTGCTCCTGCTGCTGTGACCATCCACCCCCGTCATTGCTCAGCTCTCCTTACCTACAGGGCCAGCCTGGGCGCTTCCCTGCTAGGGCTGGGCTGTGGAGCTTAACAGCCAGGGTCAGTAGGGATCGTCCCACTGCCTGGGGCGCTCGCCACACCCCGGGAAGTGTCAGGAGCTACCTGCACCCTCCTCTCCCATTTTATGGCCCTCAGGCCCCACTCAGGGGCCTGCCGGCCAGCCGCACCTGCAGCTTCCCCCACTGGATGCGGCCCACACAGCGGGGGGCGTTGCGCCAGGCCTGCTTGGCCCCGAACACCAGCTCGCTCTCCCGAAGCTGGTAGGTGCCTGTGGCCGCCACCTCGGCTTCCACCTCCTGGAGCCTCTGCTCGTGGGCCTGGGAGCCGCTCCTGCGGAGGGGAGGGGAGCAGGAGGAAATCCATGTGGTTGTCCGTGGGAAGCCCTTGGGCGCTGGGCTCAGGCCGCGTGTGGGTATGTATCAGGCTGGGGTGGCAGTGGGGTCAGGTCGGGGCCCACCTCTTGATGGAGCTGTAGTACTGGCTGATGAAGTCCCTGGCCTGGCTCAGCAGCTGCTCGGGGGGTGGGGGGCCCTGGGAGGGCCGACCCTGCAGTTTCCGTGGAAATACCAGGGAGCCCAGGCAGCGTCTCGGGGTGCAGGGCCCGTCCTGGGTCGCCGCGGGGAGCAGACAGGGAGAGAGCAGGGAGCACACGGGTCAGGACTGGGTCCGGTGCAGGGGCGGGGTGAGGGGCAGAAGCAGGGTGAGTCCCGAGAGGTGCTGGTTCAAGGTGGGGCTGAGATTGGAAATAGGGGTGAGGTTGGGCGGGTGAGGGCAGGGTGTGGGGCACAGGCTGGAGGCTGAGAGCCACCAAACTCCCCTGCCTGTCCCTCAGCTCCTCTCATTCTCCCCACTCTTGCCTCCTGGCCAGTTTAGGAGGGGCCAGGCCTCAGCTCTCCGGACTGGGCCTTGGGGAGGGGCACCCCCTTACCTGCTGCGCCTGGGCACTCAGGGTGTCGTAGGTGATGCTCCCCACCTCCCAGTTCTTCACTCGAGGGAACTTGGGCCCCTCTGGCGGCCGGGTGAGCGGGGGGCTGCTGGGAGCATGTGGAACATGTTTCCTCTGGGACGGACCCCCGAGATTCCACCCGCAGCACCACCGTTGTCATTGGTTTGCTGCTCTTACGTCCCTCTCCCCTCACCACAGCCCCCGAGGGGGGCAATATCTGCATCCCATTCACAGATGAGGGACGGGAGGCTCAGAGGCCCCCCGGGGGAGCTGGTCCTGTCCGTACCCAGGTGCCCTGACTTCGGGCTGCTGGCCCGAGGCTGGGCCCTCGTCCCCATGCCGGACCCACCTGGCCTCTTCTGGACACAGCGTGTCCACCCCCTCCCCCAAAGTTGCAATGAACCCTCCCCTCAGTGGCAGAGGCTTGTGCCCAGCAGGGATCCTCAGCCCAGATTTCCCTCCTCAGGCCCCTCCTGACAGCAGCCTCCGTGTGAAGGGAAGCCTCCCGGGCCTTATCACTTCCTCCCAGAGCCGCCAGGCCAGCCTCCGGGAGGAAGGGAGGGACTGGGGCCTGGGGTTCCCGTGGCCAGAGCTGCCTGCAGCTGGCCCAGCCACCCCGCCAGCACGGCCCCACACCCCACCTGACCTCTGGCTTTCCGCTCTCTGGGGACCACTGCCCCAGGGGGGCCTTTCTGGGGCTGGGCTGCCCGGCTAGCTTTGGGGTTAATGCCACTAGGCAGAAGGGCCTGGAGCAGGGGAGGGTCCTAGGGGCCCTGTCTCCTCAGCCTCCCACCCGAAGGACCTGCACCCACTCTCCCCTTTCCATGAGACCTGCCCTCTCACTCTTCTGTTAAATAATCATCCCTGCTTGTGGAAGGCTTATCGTGAGCTACAACTGGCAGCCACCCCATGGCGTAAGTAGCCTGTATCCCTACTTTATGGAATTGAAGGCTCAGAGAGGTTAAGTAACTTGCTCAAAGCCGAACAGCTCTTGGCCCCAGAGCAGCAGTCAAGCCTGGTAACCTGGCGCCCTAACCTCCAGCGTTCACCGGTGGCCTCTTGTGTGGGCCCCCTTGACCGACCTCTTTTGTCCACCCTGACAGTCCTTTTGCATTGGCGGCCTGGCCCTCCTGGCTGGGTCACAGGCTCCAGCCCTTCCAAGCCCCAGGCTTCAGGCCTTGACACCTGCCCTCCTGCCACCTGGTCCTGGCTGCGGTGGCCCTCACCTGGGGTCCGGCGCAGGCTGGGGTGCAGGCGTGGGTGCTGGTGTCCAGCTGGGCTCGGAGGCCGGCGAGGCTGGGCCCTGCTTGCCGCACAGGCCGAGGCCCAGCCCCAGCCCCAGGCCGCAGGGTGGGCCGGGCTCGTGGCCGACGCTCTTCAAGTTGCCCATGTCGACTTCACCTCAGCTCTGCTGCTCAGAGCAGAGCCCGGCCTTTTCCTTAGGAAGGGGAGGGGGCTCCCCAGGCGGGCCCTCGCCCCGCCCCGTCCCACACACAATGGGACAGGAACAAGGCCGCTGGGAGGCTCTGAAGCCTCGGCTCCATGCCCGCAGGCCCACAGGGCGGGGAGCGGACGCCGGGTTCCGATCCAAGAGCCAGGGCTGATAAGTGGGAACCCAGGTGTCCCGCAGAGGTCTGGGGCCGCCGTCAGGAGCTGGGATGTGCGTGGGTGGGGGCACAGCAGGGCGGACACCCAGAGGGTCAGAAAGGCCCTTCTGTGATGTCTGACCACGGGAGGCCTCCACCTGGCCCTCGCTGGCCCTGAGGAAGGTGAGCTCTGCGTCAGCAACAAGAGATGAGTCCCAGACCCTCAGGGACCACAGGGACCTCTTGGGTGCTCTCAGGCACTGTCCTTCACCACCTCCCTATACCTAATCACCCCTGACCCTGCCTTTAAGTCCTTTTGAGTTCTTGGGGATATAGGCCCAGCGGGGAGGCAGTGACCTTTCCCTCTTGAGCCGGGCGTTAGGGCATCCCTTCCCCTCCCAGACCCAGTTTCCTGGAACCCCCACCCCTTGTGACTCAAGTGGGGGACACAAAATGGCAGGAAGCTGTCATCCAGGGCCTCCACCCCCATCCGGTCATCCAGTGACGTAAGCTTCCCAGGGGTGGTAGGTCCGCGGTCAGGGCTGGGGCAGGGACAGCTCACTGGGGAGAGCTGACCGTCTTAGCAGGAGCCTGCAGATAGGGAAACTACAGTTCCCAGCATGCAGGCGGCACACACCAGCGCTCTTTCAAGCACCTGGGAGAAGAGTGCATGCTGGGGTTTATAGTTCTAAGCCCCCTGGGGGCTGGAAGAAGGCTGGGTCTGCAGGGGTCAAAGCCTCATGGATTTGAGGCTGCAGAAACTAAGAGCAACCGCAAGAAAGAAACGGAAGCTGAGATAGGCAGAGACTAGGAGGGGCAGACAGGCAGACAAACAAACATGGAGATTTGTGTTGGCTGTACGCCTTTGGAAAGCAGTGGAAGATAGTACGATTGGGGTAGGCCTGGGCGGGGGGCGGCTGGTGGACCAGCCGGAAGGAATGGGCTGGGCTGTGAGCTGGGGGTCACACCGAGAAGGTAGGGTCTGCCAGTCTGGAGGGAGGAGGGTGAGGGGGCCTTGCAGACATAGACACACCTGAGCTCCTGGATGCCTTACCCAGCGGGCAGGTGGGAGGCAAAGGCCAGAGGTCTGTGCTCAGTCCAGACATGGCCCGAGGCCTGGAGCCTGGGGTCCCCCCTCACTTTCCCTTGAGGCAGGAGATGGCTTCCAGGCCTCACCTCTCAGGCTCTTCACCCACGATGGCTGAGCCAACAGACCCCATTTCCCATCCTCATTCAGCTACCACCTGCGTGTGCATGACTTTTTCCAGATTCCAGTTCATGCAGCTGTGGCTAGCCTCCTCTGGGACAAGGTGGAGACAGGGGTCAGAGGCTGAAGTCCTCCTGATCTCTTCCCTGCACCAGGGACCCCGCCCCTCCCGTGGTCTCCTGACCTCGGGGCTCCCCTCCCCTCTGTCCTCCACACTGGCCAGGTTCACCGCAAAGGCAGGGCTTATTTCATGCTCGCCTCTCTAAAATCTGCCATCCAAGGCCAAGGCCAAGGCCACTCCAGCACACTGGCCTGGCCTCAATTTTCCTGGTGTGCGAACCACACCCTCTGTTTCAGGCAAACGGGCTTCCTCACGGATTCCCACACAGTCCTTGCGTTTTCCTGCCGCTGGGTCCTTGCCCACACTGATCTTCCCCTTTGCCCTCTGACTCAGGGACCTCTTTCTTCTCCTTCCTCGTGGCTCAGCCTTGGCAGCGCGGGAGGCGTCCTGCCCAATTTCCCTTCAGGAGAGAACCTATTGCAGCAGGTGCAGGTGGCGGACAGCTTCCAGCTGCAAGGCATCCGGGACCCGCCCAGTGGGCCACCCGGGGCCGTGAGCTTCCGCAGAAGCTTCAGACGGTCACTGAGCCGCAGGCAGCATGCCGGCTCACCGAGTCTGGCCAGCTGGGACCCTGCTGCTGCGGCCTTTCTGCAGAACTCCTGTTGGCTCAGGTTAGAGCTTCTCAGAGCTTGCAGTCATCTGAGGCTCTCCCCGACTTGATCCTCCTCCTTCCCGCTCTCCTTTCATAGGTGTCAGACCAGCACCCCGTTCCGGAGGTTCCCCCGCCTCCCTGTTATCTTTCACAGGCATCCCCCAGTCTGTCTGTTTGCCTCCGACTCCTCGGCATGCCAACCCTCCTGCGGCCCCGGCGTGTGTCCTCTGGTGGACCATGCCCAGCGCCCCTTCCCGGTGTTCCCTGGTCAGGGAACATCTCTCTCACTTGGTTCCTCCCAGCATGGTTTTGGGGCAGTGTGCTCTATGCCTGCGATGCCTCTCCAAAAGGGACACGTGTGCACTGGAAGAATAGGCCGAGTTCTGCTCCCCTGGGATCCTGCCCTGAGTAGGTGCTTTCTGGATATTGGCCTACGTTGGCACCAATGTGTGCTCTGGGGGCAGTGGAGAGGGAGCACGAGGAGGGAGTTGGCTGAGGTTGGATGTGTCTGCGTGGGCAGAAAGAAGGGGTCAGGCTGGTGAAGGTGGGGGCTCAAAGAGGACGTCTTCTATGGCCCTAGGGAGGTTGGGGACAGTTCAGCACAGCCACTCTGACAACGGGAGCCAGCGAGGCCCAGAATGGTGTTGACATGGACACAGGGAGCCCCAGCCTGGGTTTTAGGAATTGGAAGAAGAAGTCAACGTAGAGACAGAAAGTTGGAGGTGGCAGCTTTCACCAAGCGGACTTTTCCTCACCACACTGTGCAGGGGGCCGCTGCCTCGGGCTCTGTGTGTCCTGCCTGCCCACGAGGACCTGAGGCATTCTTGGCCGTTTTAGGCCCTTCCACCTCTGGGGTGGCTCTCCCTCCCCTCCGTGGGCCTGCCCTGTTCTCTCAGTCTTCCTGGCTCTTTGTCAGCCTTCCTGCCAGGCCGTGTAGGCTCCTGCGTCTCAGCAGCTGACAGGCCTTATCAGCAACTGCATTTGAAAGAGTGATTTCTGAAAAAACAACATTTTCAAGGCCTGCAGATTTGAAGTCCAGCTGAACGGGAGGAACTTGGACTTGAAATGGTGGGATTTCAAGGTGGCAAGGGCTTCGGAGAGGACCTGTTTGGGAGACCAGCCTCCCGGCCCCTGACAGTGACTGTGTCTTTTGCGGCCAGGGAGGTCATCCTGGATCCCAGCCCCCATCAGCCCTGGTTGCTGGGGGTGGGGGGAGTAGCCAGGCCCCTGGGCCGTGGGTAGGGCTGTTCTGTCTGTGAAGGGTGGCGAGTGACGGGGCGGAAGGCCCTGACTCTTTATAGCTCAACCCGGGGTTGTTCAGTGTGAGCTGGAAGTGCCCCACCCTCGCTACTATGAACAGCTTCCTTCCTGCCTGCTGGCAAGGCCTGGGCGGGGAGCAGAGCGGCCGGGAGGGTAAGGAAGGGGGAGTGGGCAGGAGGGAGGGGAGCGGCCAGCTTGGGCTCAGGATATAACTCATGCTGTCCTGGCCCCCGGAGCTGGGAGGTTTGCTCCAATTCCAGGCAGCAGGGCGGAGGCTGGAGGTTCTCGGAGGGGCTTCGGGCAGGGTCTGGGGCAGTCAGGGCTCCAGCAGGGGTAGGTGATGTCCACCTGGAAGGGGCTCCTAGCTGGCACTTGGAACCGGCAAGCAGCCCCAGCTTTTCCCGAGGAGCCCACATGGGGGAAGCAGAGAGCCAAAGAAGAGAGGTTAGAGCCCCAGAGGCAGACAAGGAGACCCAGGATGAGTGAGGGCCAGCGGCCTGTGCCTCTGACCATGGGTGGTGGGTCATCCTAGCCCTCTGGGGCCCTGAAGTGGCGTTCTCGATGATGACTGTGCAGCGCAGCCCTGCAGCAGCTGCTAGGGAGGTGTGGGAGGGCCCACAGGGCCGCATCCCACAGTGGCCTCCAGAGCTCAAAGGCCCCTGTTCTGGACATTCTCCTGCCTCCTGGTCCTCAGCCTGGTGCAAAATTCCTGGGATTGAGGGGTCTTTGAGAAGCCTGAGTCCTTGCCCAGGGCTGATGGTGACTGTGGCTCGTGTGGGGGCTCCTGTCAGTGTTTCCGCTGACCTCCTGAGGGACATCTGGTGTCTCCTGGCCTTGACTATCCTGCAATTTAGACTCTGCCTCCTGAAAACCTATCCTGGGTGGGTCCTGTGCCGGTTGGGTGGGAGGGTGTGTGTGTGTTTATGTGTGTAGGTTACATGTGAGTGTGCTTATATGTATGTGCATGTACATGTATATATGTGTGTGAGTGTGAATGTGTGTGTATATGTTCATGAGTATCTGTGTGTGTGTAAACACACATGGGCAAGTGCCCCTGGGCAGGATGTCTGTCTGGGTCCTTGATCTGACTCTTCACCTGGTCCTGCCCCACCCAAAGCTAATTTGGACCAAGAACACTGGTGTGGATATGAAATATTTTCACACCCATGGGACATGAAATTGTCCTTTGCTCCTGGGATCTGGAGTGAAAACAAGGAGTTTTTAGGGTAAGGTGGCGGTCTCCCAAAGAGGATCATGGGGACCCCTGTCTCAGGCCATGGGGTCCCTACACAGAAGGTCATCGCTATCAGGGATCATCAGTGTCACAGGCCCTGCCGCCCTTGCCTTCCCCTCCCCCTCTTCTCTCCTTAGTCCCTCCAGCTCGCTCAGTTTCCTGGAGTGGGTGCTGTGGTGCTGGGTCTCTTGGGAACCAGGGCTTTGAGCATCGAGTGTGCCCAGCCTGGAAATTCCATAGCAACCATCACTAGGATGGGCTGGGCGGCACCCTTCCTCTACCTCCTAGGTGCCCTGGGAGGGGCCAGATGCCCTCTCCCAACCAGGGTGGGAGAAGAAGCCTTTAGATCCCTGTTACAGGGGGACCCTGATGTAGCGTCGGTCCCTGCGTGGCCTTCCTCCTGTTCTCCCAGGCGATTTTAAGCCCCTTGACTCCCACTGACCAGCAAGTGAGCTGTTCCTGGTGTACCTGCTGCTGACCGTGAGCTTGACCTTTCCTGGGGTCCACCTTCTGTGGCCTGGTTTTCTAACTCCAGCTGAGGCTGCCGACCTTCAAGGATCCTGATGCAGACGGTGGCGTGCCTCGTGGATCCAGAAGGGGGAGCTCTCTAACGCTGTCCTTGGGCTGGGGAAACACATCCCTCACTTGGGTGACATTCTGGGCTCCTGCAGGAGGACGGGCCTCTGCTCCCACCTTCACACCCTCTCCTCCTTTATCTTCCTACAGGAAGGCTCTGCTCTGGGCAGCGTTCTCCACAGGGACACAGGCGAGGTGTCCTCAACTCAGCCAAATCCTCTCTGAACCCTGCTTCTTTGTAAAGACCGCACCCTTTGCAGCCTTAAAATGATCTTTCTCTGTCTACTCTGCCATCTGCACCACTTCTTGGGATTTGGGACTTGGGCGCTTCTCTGTTGGCTGCCATGAGTTGTACTCGGCTCTTGCAATGCTGTCCATTTGTGCCTGAGCATCTTCTCAACTTACTGAAGGTGTTTTGAGGCCCAGGGGTTGGATTGTAGGCTTCCTGTCTTCCTAGGGGTCCTGCACAGCCTGGGGCATGTGGAAAGTGATGGGCAGTTGTTCCTGAGCAGATTGGAGAGATGGTGGACTCGGTGGGGGGGGAGCATGGGTCTTCGTTCTCTTCTCGGTCCTTCATGTTGGCAGGTGATCTGTGGGGTGGGGTAGCTGTCTGCAGGATTTGTAACCAGTGCTGGGTTGGCATCCACATGCTCATACAACCCGCCATCGCCCGCAGGCTGCAGTAGGCTCTGCATTCTGTCCGATGAGTTTAGCAGGAAGAGCAGGGTTGGCCCTAGAGAGCTGAGGGAGCCCCCTCTGTGTCTGGAGCACTCTGGGTCTGCAGGGATCTGCATTTATTTTCTCATCTAAAATAGGAAAGTGGCCCTGGTTGGTCACTCAGCGGATTGAGTGCCAGCCTGCAAACCAAAGAGTTGCTGGTTCGATTCCCAGGCAGGACACATACCTAGGTTGTGGGCCAGGTCCCCAGTTGCGGGTGTGCAAGAGGAAACCACACATGGATGTTTCTCTCTCTCTTCTCCCTCCCTTTCCTTCTCTCTAAAAATAAATAAATAAAATCTTAAAAAACAGATATGAAAGTGTTCCCTTCTGGCTCTCATGCTTCATGAAGCAACACAAGGGAAAGCCCAGAGCTTACCAGTGTAAACTTGAAGCACAAAGCTCAGAGAAGAAGCTGTAGGTTTCCCTCCATGACCTGGGTGGGAGTGGCGGGGAAGACCCATTTGGGACACGCAGAGGGAGATGTCAGGTTTCTTAGCACCGATTGGCAAAGCAAGGTCTTGCTCCATCATAGGCTGCTTCCTGGAGCTCCTGTCCTGTTGCAAAAGCTTTCCCATGGTTTGGCGTGCCTGTCTAATTCAAGGACAGCCTCAGTCTTGATCACCTGAGCAACCCTCCCTGGTTTCCCGCGCGCTTGGCAAGAAGGTCCTTCAGCACCTTGGACAGGGACAGAGCGCCAGCCCCGCGAACCTGAGCCGCGAGCCTGGGACTGCGTTCCAGGCCAGCTTCCCTGGTGGGCGGCACCAAAGCGTGGCTTATGCCTTCATAGTTTCTCATACCCTCAAAGACACCCTAAAACAAAGCACCCATCCTAGTCCCCCTTATACCCAGGTTCCTGCTCCCCGTCAGTGACTCCTATAGGGCAATTCTGGAGCTTCAACTGGCTGAGTTCAGGAGCCTGGCTTGGAAGCCCCTTCCGGAGTCTGAGGCGGCTGAACCCCATCCTTAAACCTAAAGGACAGATGGCTGTGGGGTTCTGAGGCAGAGGAAACTTAAACTGCTCCGCCTTCTCATTTGGAGGGTAAGTAGATCAGTAGGACAACTCCACGCCTCACCCCTCCAGGGATCTTGCTTAGGAAGATGTTCACTCCTTTCCTCCATGCCTGAGAAAACCCTTCCCATCCCAGAAAGGCCCCCTGGCTGCACCAGCCCACTCAGAGCCTCGTCTCCCTTGGACCCCCTACACATTTGTCCATCACGCAGTGTCTCGCCAGGTTGTTTTCACGACATTTCATGCCCATTGGCCCCCTCTTCCCAGTGAGGTAATGAACCCCTTGCAGGTGGGCTCCGTGCCACGTGTCTTCTCCCAGGAGGCCTCTGCTGGTGAACGCACAGCAGGGTGGAGTGGGAGACGGGTGAGTCCCAGGGCCGCCCACTCCACTTCCCAAATTCTGGAGTCAGTAGGTAGGCCCATGGGGAGTGACCCTGGGCTGTCCAGGTGGGCGGGCACCAAGGATCGCAGAGCAGAGGCAGGGGGTGGAGGTGGGGGTGGGCACTGAGACAAAGGGGAAGAAGCATGGGTGGGTGCAGGGTGTGATTGTGTGGCACTAAGGAATCGCTCACTGTTGGGGCTAGATGGGATCTCAGGGATCAGCTTGTTTGGTCTCCTCACTTTACAGGTGTAAGCAAAGTGATGTTTAGTGATCCTCCTAAAGTTACACAACCAGCCGGCCCCTTTCCATCATCTCTGACCTGGCTCAAGACTGGGCCTCTCTCCGGGGCTACTACATAGCTCCATGTGGCAGCTGATACTTTTCCAACAGATCCCATCACCCTTGTCCCTCCTCCCCTGAGAGGAGGCGTCTATGTTCCTCTCCTTGAATCAGGTCGGCCATGCTGGTGGCAGAAGCTACTTTATGTGACTTTCGAGGCTCAGCTATTAAAGGTGGCATAGCTGCTTCCTGGAGCTCTCTTGGGACACTTGCCCTTGGAACCTGGCCACCATGCTGTGAGGAAGCCAGGCAGCCACGAGGAAAGTCTTGGTGTAGGTGTCCTGGCCCCCATCCTAGCGAGGTCCCAGCTGACAGCTGGCATCAAGCAGCACACTGGATGAGCGAAGGAGCCTTTCGGTCCCAAGTGGAATGGGGTAGACACAAGTGGTTCTGGCTGCATCCGTCCCAGGGGCACCCGAGAACCGAACAAATGCAGCCATTGACGTAAGTCACAAGGTTTGGCACGGCTCTTGGGCAGCAACAGTAACCGAAACACCTTGTAGCTGCCTCAGTTTCTCCTAACCAATATGGGTGCTTCATTCATTCAGCAGACCTTTATTAGATACTGACTGCATACTCGGATCTGTACAGATGGATATATTTCTGTATTCATGGACCACACATTTCAGCTGCCACCACTTCCTCTTTGATAAGCAATATTATTTATTTAGTTAGTTTTTGAGAGAGGGGCAAGGGAGGGAGAAATATAGGGAGAGAAGCATCAATGTGAGAGAGAAATATCCATCAGTTGTCTCTTGTATGCGCTCTGAGCGGGGACCAAACCCACAACCCAGGCAGGTGCCCTGATTGGGAATCGAACTGGCAACCTTTCACTGTGCAGAATGATGCCCAACCCACTGAACCCCACCAGTCAGGGCACCGCTGTTCCTCTGCACACAGAATGTAAACCAGACTCCTAGCCCTCACGAATGGCTCCAGCCTATGCTCCACTGACATCACGCCAAACTCTTTTGTGCCCGGACTCAGTCTCTGTTCTCCAGGGGCTCTACTTTGCTTATTGTCCCTTCCACCTGCCATTTGTCCCATCCCAACCTTCAGGGGTCTGCTCCAAAATCTCCTCCCCTCATGAGGCCCCCCTGAACTCCTCCAGTTGAACATGATCAACCCCACGGCACTCAGCGCAGAGTACAGAGTTCTGCCTGCCCACCACCTCTCTCAGCCTCAGTAGACTGAGCCCGAGCAGAGACCCTGGGTTACCTCCTGTCTCTTCTCCACCCCCACCCTCCGGTGCCTGCTCTCCAGGAGACAAGACCCTGCTGTGCACAGAAGCCCTGCATGGGCCCCTTGTGCAGGGAGGGTTTCTGTGTGTTCTTTTCCAGCAGCTTTTTGAGGAGCTGTCCCTCCCTAAGATGCTTCCCAGTCCCCTGTGAGGGTCCCTTGCTCTCCCGGGTCCTGGGCCGGTTTCGGCTGTCTTGCTTGACTCGCTCCTTGGGGTACACAGCAGGGAGGCTGTACTTGCCTTTTTCCTCCCAGGATGTCCTGGCTTGACTCCCTCAGGCTGAGCCAGGGCAGAGGGTGGGGTGGGGAGGATGTGTTCCACAGGCTTTTCTCCTTAAATTGTGTCTGGGAGCTGGGAGGAGACTAGTGTTTCACCGTCTATGCAGCGAGGGTCCCCCAGCCACTGGCAGGGCGGGGAGAGTTTTTCCTGGAATGGTCCCTTCGCATGGCCCTGTGAGGTGAAGTTGGGTGGGAGCAGATCCTAGTTGCTCTGGGTGTTAAGGCTGGGCACTTGCCTCTTTCTCTGGGGCCTGGGGGTAGTGGAAGTGGGAAGGTGATGGGCAGGAGGCTTCATCTGTTGCCCTTTGCCTCTTGGTGCCTGGCGCCTCTGGGCCCAGGAAGGATGCCTTTGGGGTGAGCTTGTCCCCATCTGACAGCCTCTCTTTCTTGTCCCAGTTCTTGGCTGTGGGAGTGGCTCAGTGAAACTGCCTTCAGCCTCTCCCCTCTGCTTCCATGAAGTGGGAGGGAGGGAGGGAGAGAGAGAGAGAGAGAGAGAGAGAGAGAGAGAGAGAGAACTCTCCTGCTTGTCTTTATACCCAAGAGGAGGGTTACTTTGAGCCTTGTCTCTTCTCTTGGGAGAGCGGAGGGAGGCATGGGGACATGGGTACTGAGGTGTGTGTGCACAGCTGGTGGCCAGGCCAGATGAATAGCCACTACCCCCCCCCCCGCCATTTCCTTTAATCTGACTCTCCCTCACCCTTGGCCTTGGTCTGGAGAGAAAGGGATGCTACCTGCAGCTGCCTCTTTCATGTCCCTTCTCACTCTCTAAATCCCTCCATGTGGTGGGGAAAACACCCCAGTCAGATGGGAATCACCCTGGACTTCGGGCGGGTCACCCAGCATGCAGGGAGTGGTCTCGGGTGGCGAAGGTGCTGGGCCAGTCACAGACTGGGCTTTGCCCAGCACCCAAGACGGGTTGATGTCCCTGAGGCCAGGGCTCAGAGGAAGGAGAGTCTGTTCCTTGGAGGACCCCCGGAACCTTGGGGGGCAAGTGAAGGTGCGGTGAGGAAGCTGCTGGAGGTGGGGAGGGCCCAAGGGATGAGATGACTACACGGGCAGGAGCCGCTGGTCTTTTTTAGCATCAGCTGGTAGAGCTGCCTCCTTCCCTCCCACTGGCTGCCTCCCTGACTCACTGCCCACCCACCAGCAAATAAAAAGGGGTGTCACCTGCTGGCCAAGGGCCCCATCTGGCCTCAGTGTTTGCGTCTTTTTTGCTCCTGGGTGGGAAGGGTGAGAGCCTGGGAAGGGTGGGCTTACCAAGGCCTCTTCCTCTGGGCCTTTCTCCTTCCAGACTCCGGTTCCTTCTTTGCCCTTTGTTCTTCCCCTCCCCCACATCCCAGGATGATGTTCCCTGGTGACAAGACCCACCCCCTAGCTCCAAGGACAGAGGCAGCTGCAAGCCCTCAGGGCCCCCCACATGGCCCCATCCGTCCAGCCAGGGCTTTGATCCGGGCTGCAGGGAGGGGACCCGGCTGGTTGCTCAGCTGCCGACTCCTCCCCGCCTGCCCGCTCAGCTGTCAACACTCGCCTTTCGGCCCTGGCCTTCCCGCGGGTCCAGCCTGGCCGCTCAAGCCCGGGACACCGCGCCTGGAGACCCTCACTCAGACCCAGGCAGGCCCTGGGCCGGCGGCAGGCAGACACCCTGCCTGCCCTTGAGCATCCTCAGGCCTCCTTGCCTAAATAAGGGAGCTGCAGCTGCAGCGAGCCAGCTGGCCGGGGGGAGGGGCCGCGGCGGGGCCAGGGTTTTCCGAGGGGCTGGGCCGCCGCAGCGCCGCAGGGCCCGAGCCCGCCGATTGGGCCTCCGAGGCTGGCCCCACGCTGCAGACGGAGGGCGGGCCGCCCGCACAAGGGGATCCCCGGGCTGGAACGTCGCGCTCACGAGCTTTCCTTTGATACCTGCATCTGGGAGGCTGCAATTCCCGTCAAAATGCCCCTCTCTGTTCAGGAGGGCCCGGAATAACCCCAGACAGAGCCGCGTGCGTGCGTGCGTGCGTGCGTGTGTGTGTGTATGTGTGTATGTAGGTGTTGGGGGAACCCCCGCTGTAGGCGCGCGTCCCTCCAAAATCTCACCCACTCTTATCTCAAATCTCCGCTGGCCTGGGGCCTCCGGATGGCCCTGTCCTTCACATGTCCCGGGTCTCCCCTGACCCTGGGCTCGTCCTCCCAGGGCCCGGGCCTCACCCGTGTCACCTACAGCAGGCATTGAGCACGAGCTATGTGTACCAAGCCGGTGCTTGGCTTGGTGGGGCACCAGAGCACCAGGGACCCGCCCTCTCCCTTCAAGTCAGGTTCCACAGGCCTTTCAGTGTAGGGGTGGGGGCAGGAGCCCCAGTCCCCTCCTTGGCCAGCTGTCGCACCAGTCCTCAAGGTTCCCCTACCCAGGGGTACCTCCCCTGTCTTCGGGGGGCGCGCGTCCCGGGGCGCTCCAGGGCTGAGCGAGGGTCTGGGTTGGGGGGAGCCATCGGTGCGGCTCAGCCAATGGGAAGGACGGGCGCGCGGGGTGTGTGTAGGGGGGGTGGGGAGAGGGCGGTGCTGCGGGCGCGCGGCACCCGGTGGGGACCGGGAGGGGCCGGGGAGGCGGGGGCCGGAGCCTGAGGGGCGCGCGCCGCGTTAACCCTTCCGCCGCCGGGCCGAGCCGCAGGCGCAGCCCGAGCCGCGGGCGCCGGAGCCGCTGTCAGCGCGGCGGGTGGGAGCCCGGAGCCCCGAGCTCGGGCGAGCGGAGCGCAGCGCGAGGACGCGGCGGAGCGGGGCCCGGGGCTCGGCGGGGGCCGGCAGACAGGTGTGCGGGCGGCCCGAGCTCAGGCGGCTCCAGGCCAGGCCCCGCGGTTCAGAGCCGGGACCCCGCGCCCGCAGTCCAGTCCCGGCCCCGCCCGTGCTCTGCTTGGCCGCGGGGTGCGGGGACCACGGCCGGGCAGGGCTACTGAGAGCCTAGTGTTGGGCCGGGCTGGGCCGGGGTGGGTGGGGGCCCGCCCGGCCCGCCCATGGGCTCAGGATGCCGGTGCGGAGGGGCCACGTCGCGCCGCAGAACACCTTCTTGGACACCATCATCCGCAAGTTTGAGGGCCAGAGTGAGTGGGGGAGGGGCCGGCGGGCAGGGGGCTGTGGGGGGCGGTCGGGCGAGCTTTCCCGAGTGTGAATGGGGGGTGGGCGTGCCCGGGCCGTGTGCAACTACCAACTGCGAGTCAGTGGGGGCTGGCGTCCTCGAGGCGCTGGCCCGGGTCGCTGGGGCAAGGCTTGGTGCTGGGGCTGTGGGCTTGTGGCCAAGGGCCTGGTGTCAGGACGCGGGGTGGGAGGCTCAGCTCAGCCTTCCGGGACGGGAGAGCGTGCGGCACGCAGGGCAGGGAGATGGGATGGGAGTATGCAGGTATTCCCAACTCTGGGCGCCTGCATGTGGGTGGGGCTGGGTGGGAGCAAGGACCGAATAGCTATGGCCCAGACTGTGGGACCTCAGCCGGACCTGGCAGGTGCCCATTTTGACCGCACTGTGAGAGATGGACACCAAGCATCTGGTGTCAGTGACTAACCTGCTCTGGGGTACGTGTGTGTGTCAGGACTCGATGTACCATCCATGAGTTTGGCCCCGCACGGGCAGTGTGGCTGTGTCTTAGACAAGGCTACAAACTCCAGCTGGGGGTGAGAGGCTGTCATGGGCTGAAGCCCAGTTTTGGGGTCTAACAGCCTCAGTGCAGGGCTCGCCTGTTGTGGATTGGCCTGTCCCTGAGCCCCTTTGTGGGGACCGCAGCACCTCTAAGCTGTGGGGGAGGCTTCCAGGAACGTCCCAGGCTAGGCGAATGTTCTGGGCATGGGCTGTGCACCCGCCTAAAGTGCATGTCTGTCCCCAAGGCGGCATGTGCCATGGTAGGTGTGACTGCCAAGGGCCCTGGGAGTGAGGAACTGGTGACATTCCTTGCCCTGTCGGCACAGCACAACGTGTACTTGTAACAGTGGTGGGCGGAGGGAGGGGTCAGTTCGATGGACAGCATTGTCTGATGGAGGAACAAGATGATCTGAGGGGGAGGAGGCGGACGTGGTGGAGGGCCCCCCGGGCAGGGGCTCTCCTTCCCGCACACTCCAGAAGGCAGTGCAGGCACCTGGGCTGGGATCTGGGGGCCTGGCTTCTGAGCCCACCTCTGCCACCGATTGCCATGTGACCTCGAGTGCTCCCTTTTCTGACTGAGCCTCAGTTTCCACATCTGGAAAGAAGGAGGGGACAGAAGAAGCCTTGCAGTCCCTTCTGTTGTGTATTCCAGGAGCTCAGTGTGGGAGGGTGGGGGTGGGGCTTGCCTTCGAAGAAACTTGCTTTTCTCTCCAGGCCTGGCATGGGGGCCAGGTGGTTTTTCTTCTTTCCCTAAAGCTGGTACTCTGGACTGCCTTGGGCTCGGGTGGAGCTGCAGGCTGAGTCAGGGGTCTTTATACATGACAGAGCTCTGACTCGTAGGGTTGACCACAGCTTGGGAGTTTTGGGGGCCTGGGGAACTGACCTAAAGATGACCACCCAACTTCAAAAAGTATCTTCGCCCTGGCTGGTGTGGCACAGTGGATTGGCACTGGCCTGCAAATCCAAGGGTCACTGGTTCGATTCCCAGTCAGGGCAGATACCCAGGTTGTAAGCCAGGTTTCCAGCTAGGTCCCCAGCTGGAGGCAGGTGCAAGGCAACCATACATTGATGTTTCTCTCCCTTTCTTCCTCCCTCCTTTTCCCTCTCTCTAAAAAACATAATGAATAAAATCTTAAAAAAAGAAAAGTAACTTTCTGGAGGCCAGGGTAAGGGACAGCTGGGGAAGACAGGATGGGGAAGACAGGTCCTGATGGCCTCAGCCTGTCTCAGGGAGGCTTTGGGGCACTAGCCGAGGCCTTGTCCCTGGGGGCCATGCCCATTGGGAAGGGAGGGGGAGTTCTGAAGGCTACTGAAAGCCACAGCATTAAAGGCAAAGTAGCAGGAAACTTCTGTGTTTACAATAAGCCCTTATCCTGGGAGCATCTTCCTGGGCCCAAACTACTGCTGCTGGCCTGGCTCTCAGAGCGAGCGTGGTGAGGGTGAGCTGAGTCTGGCTGAAATGGGTCCATTGGGCACCTCCTCCTTGGTGGGGCAAAACTGAGGCAGCCCTCACATCCCTGGGAGAGATCCCCTTCATGGATCTGCCTTCTCACAAGTGGGCTACTATCTCAGACCTGTCCTCCTGGGCTCCGGTATTTCCAGGGTTGGAGCTGCAGGTCCCTCTCCTTGATCCCTATGACCTTGGGCCTCTCTGTCTGTGGCCCTCAGCTTATTCCTTCACCTTCTTCCAGAACTGGTTCAAAAGCTGGCTCTGTCATTGATCAGCTGCAGTCTATGGGCATGGCTCTGGACTTCTTCTGAGCCCCAGTTTCTTCATCTGTAATATGAAGGTGCTTGCCTTACTTTTGAGGTGGTCACTATGACATGAGTTAAAGCATAGCAGGTGCTCCCGCGGTACTTTCCTAGTCCCCTTACCGAGCCCACTCCCCAGCCCCTGACTGCCCTTCGGAAAAGTACTGATACTTGGGGAGTGATTCCCTGGGCATCCCCCAGGTAAGGAGCGCTCAGGGAGCGCCCCCAATCCGGAGAGCGGGGTGGTCAGGAAGAGGAGCTGAGGGGCAAAGGGAAGGCTGGCCGCCATCTCTGGCCCTTCCCAGTCTCCCTCTTCAGGCCCAGTGTTTATCCCTCCGCCGCGGCTGCTGACACGCGTTGTTGACACCCGCCCTGGCTGGCCTGGTCCCCAGGCGCGGAGGGGGCGGCAGGCCTCTGGCCACCAGCCCAAGGGAAGCCAAGCAGCCGGTCCGCGGGCCGGGAGAGGGAGGGGGCGCGCCGTCCGCGGGGCCAGCCGAGGCACCTGTGCCTGCACAGCTGCGCTCGCCCCCTGCTGGGTACCCCAGGCTCCGCTGTGCGCCCTGGGGCGGGGAGTCCCCGGGCGGGCAGGCGGCAGTGTGTGACAAGAGAACGTAGGGAAGGGCTGAGAGCCTTCGAGGCAGGGGTCCCTGCTCATGTGCCGGGTTATCCCCACCCCCCCAGGCCGCAAGTTCATCATCGCCAACGCTCGGGTGGAGAACTGTGCCGTCATCTACTGCAACGACGGCTTCTGCGAGCTGTGCGGGTACTCGCGGGCGGAGGTGATGCAGCGGCCCTGCACCTGCGACTTCCTGCACGGGCCGCGCACCCAGCGCCGGGCCGCCGCGCAGATCGCGCAGGCCCTGCTGGGCGCGGAAGAGCGCAAGGTGGAGATCGCTTTCTACCGGAAAGATGGTAGGCGGGGCCGCGGTGAGGGGGCGGGGCCACATGGGCGGGGCCAGCGGCGAGGGCGGGGCCAAGAGGAACCCATACGGGGACCAAGATCGTGGGATGGGGGTGCTGCTGGAGCACGGCCAGAGCCTGGGCGGGCCCGGTAGTGCTTTGATCCCAGTTGGGGCCATTGCAATGGGCCAGGTGGGAGGCGAGGGCCCGGCATCCGGGCTGCAGGTGGCCTGAGTTTCTTCGCCTCACTCCAGTGGGATGGTTCTTTGGGGTAGCCAAGGGGCTGCTGGGCGGTGGGCCTGGCACCTCCGGTTCCTTCCTCCCTGGGCAGATGTGGGCATGCTGAGCTAGGTAAGGCTGGAGTTTGGCGTGGCTGGGATGGCAGGTGCGTGCATGGACATAAGTAATAGGTCAGGCTGGTGGCTGGGCTCTCACCTCTGGCCACAGGCCTCTAGCTACCCAAGGGCAGACCCTGCCTTGAGACTGACTGGTCTGGGGAGAAGTCCCCGAGGGCCAGGGTGGGGTGGGCTGTTGGAGCCTGGCTCGCTCCCTGCCGCGCCCCTCCCCTGCCCCCTTTCTCTTCTGCACTTCAGCCGCACCTGGCATGAGGTGTGTGCCTCTCCCCAACCGCAGTTCCCTTTGTCTCATCTGTGGAAGGCCCCGCCTGCCATCCCTTCCTGTGCCAGGTGTCTCTGCTCAGAGGCGGCCTCCTAGCCCAGCTGCTCCGGGCTTCCGGAGATCGAGATCAGAGATCGAATAAACAGAGCGCTGGGCCGGGCTGTTCCTACAGCGTGTCTGTCAAGATGGGGTGGGCTTTGCTCTGGGAGGTCAGTGCAGTAAGAGCTTTGGGAGGTCTGCAGAGGACTGGGCAGGTGGCTGCGGAAGGTGCCGTTGGACTGCCCATGGGAGACTGAACCTTGCTGCTCCCCAGAGTGTACCAATGAGCATTTATTGAACTCGAGGTCTCATAGATAGTGTAGTGAACAATCATGAGGTTTCTGCCCATGGGAAGTTTAGCTGCTGTAGACAACAGGCTCTGTCCCCCGCCCCCTGGGGGATAGGCAAAGGGAGCCAGGGTCCTATGCATCTGGCCCTGCCTATTGGTACCTCCCCTGTATGCTCAGGGTTGGCTGAGGTTGACCCTGCTTTTGTAGGTGTGCCCAGCCTGTCACATCACTGCATCACATTAGAGGGTCATCGTCACTGGGACCCTGTGGAAGATCTGCTCACAGCACGTGTGGGTTCTGGCTAGAAGGCAGGGGCTATGAGACAAGATGGAAACTGTGAAGGCAGGCCCTTCTGTCTGCTTTCTCACTGATGTCTTCCAGAACCTCAATCAGGGCAGATTTGCTTCGATATCTGCCTGGCCATCTAGTACTAGCTAATGGTGGGTGGCTCCTATGCGCTGGACACTATGCTAAATGTTTCACTTCCATTATCTCAAGGAATCCTCACAACAACCCTGGAGGTCAGTACAATTTTTTCCCTTCCATTTATGGATGAGGAGACAAGTTCAGAGAAATTAAGAAACTTCTCCAAAGTCACACAGCTAGTAAGTGGCAGAGCTGGGAATGGAACCATGTCTGTCTGATCATTTTGCTTTGTTGTCTTGTATTAAAAAGGACACAGAGCTACAGTGGTACCTATAGATGCACCTGACATGTGATTTTATTCTGAACCGTTGCAAACCATTGGTGCAATGAATAGGATATGAATATGTGATGTCCCGGGTTCAGGTCTAACACCAGAAATTATGCAACGTAGGGTAGGTTGATCACTGCCTCGTGCTTGTTTCTGCTTCTGGGGTAATGTGCCCACTCCAATCTGCAGCACCAGGGGCCTGAGTGCTTTTAATCTTCGCTGTAGTGTGTGGGAAACCGGTCTTCCCTCCCGTTCCAGGCTGGCGCCATTGGGAGAGGATGGCCAGGGGACCCCTCCTGCAGAGGCACTCTGTGGAATCTTGCTGACCTGAGGATCACTTAATCTAGCCCACTCGAGTTACCGATGGAGAAACTGAGAAGCTGAGGTCCAGTTACCAGCGGGTCAGCGGAAGGAGTAGGACTAGAACCCAGGCCCCTTGCCCAGGTTCAACCTCTTAGTCTCCTTCAGGTTACTACTCCAAAGGGTGCTGTGACCCAGAAAATCCTGCGTCAGCCACCTCCGCCAGCCCCCTGCCTGCTCCCATGCAGTTTCCATGAATCAGGGATCTCCTGTTGGCCAACAGGCGAGCCTGGGCCCTCAGGTCATGTGGGTCCCCACTTCTTCTGACACTGGAGGCCTAGAATGCAGACAGATTTCCTCTGCTGCCCCTCCCTCTGCCATAAGACACTCAGCCCCTTGGGAGGGTCCCTGTGGCCTAACTGGGCTGTGGGTGTGCACGCTGGGGCTCACACCTCTGTGTCAGGGCCAGCTGGGGAGAAAGAGGTGTGGAGTGCTGGGGCCACTTCTCATTTCTGCCCCACCCTTTCTTAGGGTCTCTGCCTGGGCCAGCCCCCAGGGAGTGGGTCCCTGGACTTCAGCCCCAGGGAGGTGGGTGGCTGGGCAGGAGGTGGGGCCTTTTGCTGGCAGGCACCAGTGTGGACAGCTGTACCGTGTCGGTGCCTCTGGCCTGTCTCTGTGCAGTATCAGGGCCTGGAGCCAGACAGCTGCGTTATTTAGTTGCTGGGAGGCAGGGAGGCTGGGCTGGGAGGAGAGACACGAGCTTCCAGGGACCCCCTGGCCCTGCGTCCGTGTCCCTAAGCGTCAGGCCCAGTATTAAGGCAGCATAGGGAGCCTCAGGGCAGCGTGGGGCCCTGGGGCCACACCTGGGCAGCAGTGCTGCTGGGTGCACCTGCGTCGCCATATTGCTGTAGGGGTGGCCTTGGGTCCCTTCGAGCCAGGCCCCTCCTCTGCCAGGCCTGGTGGAGGTGCTCAGCTCCTTGTCCCTTGCCATCCCTTGCTCTTTGTTTCTGCTATCTCTGGGCACCCTACCTCCCACAGGGCTCAGCCTGTCCGCCTGCCTGTGCCCGTTCTCTGTCCCCAGGGCTCCCTCCCTGCCCACTCGCTGTCCCCTTTGTCTTTATCGCCTTTCTTCATCTGTCTCTCTTCTGCCCAGCAGCACCCCTGAGCCTCTTCTCCCTCCGGGCTCTGTCTGGCTTCCCATAGCTTGCCTGTATGGCCCGATCTCCATGTCCCCGCGTCCCCGGGAGCCGTGCGTGGGTGGAGATGGGGGTGTCTCTAGAGAAGAGTCTGTCTGCTTCTCTGCTCCAGCTGCAGGCTAGTTGCCATGGTAACAGGGTCAGAGGGCCCCCACTGCAACAGCTGAGCTGTGGGCTGGGGGAGGGGTGGGGACCAGCCAGCCAGCCTGCACCCAGGTGCCCCGGTGCCTGTGGGGAGCCTGAGCTCCATCAGTGGCCCCATACCCACTAGGGTCCCTAGACTCAGACCCTAGCTTCAGATGCTTGTACAAGTACTTCTGGTACCAGCGACACTTCTCTGAGCCTCCTGTGACCCTCCAGACACCCCAGGCCATTTCCCCATCTCCTCCCTGTCCTCTAAAATCCGACTCCTGCTTGTGACACTTCCTTGCCCCTCCTTCTCCAGCATGGCTGACCCGTCCCCAAGCCCAGACACTCGTTCCCACCCTCTCCGGGTCTGGACCCCACACAGCAGTGCGTTACTGGGGCCCACAGAGGGTCACCAGTGAAGCAGCCCCAGGGGTGTGGAGCTGGGCAGGGAGGGCAGGCAGGGGCTGGTGCACAGGTGTGCCCATGGCCTGGGAGCAGCGTGGGGGACAAAGTCAGACGTGGGGAGCACTTATCCTGAGGGGAGGAAGCCTGTTGGTAAGGGCACCTGCGAGGGCTCTTTCCCCTGAGGCTCCGGGGGGGTCATTCACTAGTGGGAGCGGGGCGCCCTAGCCTGCCTGGGGTCTTCCTGCCCTGGAGGCAGAGGAGAGGCTCACTTGCCAGGACAGAGGGGTGGCAGCCCACGCTGGGGCCTGGAGAGTGTCAGGAGGGCGGCTCCTCTGTGTTGTGTCTACGGCAGCCCCCGGAGAGGAGCTGTGTAAATATTTGCACAGCGGGCTGGGATGGGAGCAGAGTTTGACGGTGGCCTTGACTCTGGGGAGGGGACTGTGGGCCGGAGGAGGGCCAGCGCAGGGGCAGGGGTGCGCCCGTGAGACTGAGCCTCTTGTCTGCCCAGAGGTGGCCTCCAGGCTGGAGCGTCTTGACAGGTTCCAAGAAAGCCAAGGGCGGCTGAAATACCTCAGTTAGGGGACCTTCCTGTTCGCTTGAGTGGAGAATGAGTCTTTTCCTTTCAAAACACCTTCTTCTCTCCCACCAGCCCTCCCCCATACGCAGGGAGGAACATGGAATGATGTGACCCCCTCGTGTGGGGGAGCTAAATGGAAACTTTCCCTCCTGCCCTGGGGTCTGGGCCAGCACAGGGGGAATGGAGGGGCTCCTGGGACAGGTGATTAACATGGGATAGGCCCCCTCCTGTCCTTGGTGCTGGCCCGTAAAGGTCTTCACGCTGGGAGCTGTGGTTGGCTTGAATGAACATCTTCCTACTTTGGTGACACGGAGCCCCTGGAGGGCTGGGCAGTGTCTCATCCTTGGCCCACCATGGCCCTGCTCACAGTTCTGGATGAGGTTGCTGTGACCGGTTCTCCCACCGGACGGGAAGCTCCGTGGGAGCAGACAGCCGCTGTTGTGTCATCTGTCGAATCTCTGTGTCCGATGCCCGGTGGCCGCTCAGTACGTGCCTGCGTGCTGGCGTCCCGCAAGAAGGAATGAATGAGCACGGGAATGAGTGACCGTGGGAGTGAATGAATGAACAAGGTGGGCCGCGTGCTGGTGCAGAAGCCTAGGCAGGTGGCAGTGGCTTGGGGGTGATTTCTGGCTCCGCTTCCAAGCTGCTGTGTGACTGTGAACAAATCCCTTTCCAGCCCTGGGCCTCCGCGGCCGCCTCTGTGAAGAGCCATCACCTAACAGAACGCAGGGGCTGAGAGGGGTGGGGATTATCCGGACAGGAGGAAGGTGGCCTGAGAGTCCTCCAGTGCTGCTGTGCGTGTGGGACATTGTGGGGTGCAGGGGCGGCAGCTGGGATCCCCATCCCCTCCCCCACTCGGAGATGGACTGAGTGGGGGAGCAAAGCTGAGGTTGGTGGCCGTTGGTGGCAGTGGCAGCCACATGGGCAGCACTCACGGGCACAGTCATGGTGGCTGCACTTCTAGAGTGCAAGGTGGGACTTGGGCTTCTGGGCCAGCATTCCTCATGGCCCTTTGAGAGGTAGGGACACTCTTGCTTGGAAAGGCGAGGGGACTTGCCCATGGTGACCTGGCTTGTGGGTGTCTGAGTGGGAACTTGAACCCGCATTTCCTCTTTCTGCTCTAGAGCCCTGCCCAGCACGGGGTACCTCCGCACAGGCTGCCAGACCCTGAGGGCCCTTCTGGGGAGTGGTGGGCTCAGGGCCCCAGGAAACATGGGTTTCAGCTCCGTTTTTATTTTTTATTTATTTTTTATTTTTTTCCTTTTCTTTTTTTTTCTCTTTTTCTTTTCTTTTTCTTTCAATGTATGGTTGCGTTTCACCTGTCTCCAGCCACAGACCTGACTGGAGACCTGGTTTGCAACCTTGTTATGTGCCCTGGCTGGGGAATCGAACCTGCGACCTTTGGGTTCACAGGCCGGCGCCTTATTCAGCTCCATTTTTTTTTTTTTTTTCTTAAGATTTTATTTCATTATTTTTTTTAGAAAGAGGGGAAGGGAGAGAGGCAGAGAGGGAGAGAGACATCAATGTACGGTTGTGTTTCACCTGCCTCCAGCCACAGTCCTGACCAGAGACCTGGTTTGCAACCTGGTTATGTGCCCTGGCTGGGGAATCGAACCTGCGACCTTTGGGTTTGCAGGCCACCCGGCACCTTAACCACTGTGCTACCAGCCAGGGCTCAGCTCCGTTTTTAGACCTGCAATTCCTCACATGCTAAGTGGGATCACACAGCTGCCTGCCCAGGTACTGCTGGGAGAGGTGCCGAAAATCACAGGGCAGGTGCCAGCAAGACAGTCAAGCGTCAAGGCACACTCTGCCTGCCGTGAGGCAGGTGTCACCCAGGTGGCCGCAGGTCCTGGCCAACCCTGGGGGAGGGTCTGTGTCCCTGTGCCCCATCGTGCTCTTCCCTGTCCTGTGTCCTGGGCAGGACCCTGCCCACCTCGCTCCCCACTGCAGGCTTCTGCTGGCCAAGTTCCTGCCTTTCCCCCAAATCATGGAAATCACATTACACAAATATCTGTGTCATTGTTTTCTCTTTCACTTGACTTGTTTTCTTTTTCTCTCACTCCCCAGTCCCATTACCCTCCCCTTGGGCAACCATTCAAATGTCCTTCCTGCGAGGGTGCTGCTTGCATAGGTTCTTGCAAAATGTGTATTTTGTCTGAATGCATATTGGTGTAATTTATGTAAATGGGATGTGCTGGCTATTGTATTCTGTGCTCCCTGTGCCAGGAGTATGCCTTTGAGTCCATCCAGGCTGCTTCAGGACATCTAGTCTGTGGCTTCATATTCTGCGGGGTATAGCCCCCTCAGTTTTGCTGGGGGCAGGGGTGCTCCAGGAGGACCCTCACCCATGGCCCCTTTGGACTCACGTGAGGGTGTCTTCGGGACACCTCCCCAGGGGTGGAGTTGCTGGATCACAGGGTCTGCGGACACTTAATTCTACTAAGGCCTGTCCAGCTGTGCACAAGGATGGCCACAACTGTCACCCCCGCCTACACAGAGCCCACAATTCCTGCTCCCCCCACCTCTTTGCCGCACCCTGGGTCACCCACCTTTCTCATTTTTGCCAGTCTAATAGATGCAAGTGGTATCTTGCTGCTTGGATTTGCATTTCTTTGACTTCACTCACGTGAGGCTCCATCTCTGCGGCCAGGAGCCTCTCAGGTTTCCTTTCCTGTCCATCACCTGCTCCTGTCCTCTGCGCAGGGCTCCTGGCTCTGTGCGCTGCTGAAGCCCCTGTCCTTTGTTCTCACTCATTTGCAGGAGTTGCTTGTGTATGTAGAACTACAAATGCATACGGATACATATTCAACACATATGTTCTGGCTGAACCAAGATGTGGCAGGTATCTTCTCACGTTCAATTGTCGGTTCAATTTACCCAACAGAGAAACTTCATTTTGACACAATTGTAGTGAGTTTTAGCCTTGTCGTGCCTTGGAAGTGCTGCTGAAGAAATTCTTTGCCACCGTGAGGTGGCAAAGGTCTGCTTTTTCCCTCTGTTTGCTTACCCTTGTCAGTTTGGTCTTAGGTCCAGCGGGAGCCTACCTCTCTCTGGGGTGTCAAGGAGGAATCAAGTGGTGTATTTTCCCGTGGAGTGAGCCAGTTTTCCCAGCACACCTAGTAAACAGCCTGTTCTTTTCCATTGATTTGAAGGGCCGTGTGTATCACTGGTTAATTACCAGTCTGTCTTTCAGCTCTCTATTCCATTCCAAATACTTATTTATCTTTTCTTGCATCAAACCCACATTAAAAAAAAAAAAAAAAAGAAAAAAAGCCATGACACTCTGTGTATCTTAGTATCTGGAAAGGGAAATCTTTTCTCTTTATTCTTTGTTCTAAAGGTTGATGTAGGTATTTGTGGGCCTCTCTTTTTTCTTTATAAACTTTGGAGAAACTTTATTGAGTTCCCGGAAAGAAAAACCCCATCAGAATCTTGATTGGAATTAGATTGGTTTTAATAGATGAATTGGGAGAGAACTGACATCTTTATAACATTTGTCCCCACCCAAGAACCTGGATGATCCCTCCAGTGATCAGATCATTTCTGTAACCTTGGTTAGTTTGAACATTTGGTTTGGTTTTCTTTCCCCATTAAAAGTTTTTTTGCATTCTTGCTCAATTTCCAGCTAGTTTGTTCTGTTGCTGTTGACAGAGAGGTCTTCTTTTTGACCACCTGTTCATAAAGGGCTCCAACGCTGGTGGGACAGCTGATCCAGAAGCCAGTGTGCAATTATCTCCCTGATTGAGGATATCATTCTAGAAGGGTCCTCAATGAGACCCATTCATGTGGGCTGGATGGGGCAGTTGAGGACTTTTTGCAGCAGACTCCTGCAGGGCCCAGAGGGACAGGAGCATTTAGAGAGGTGAGGGGTCAGGGCTGTGGGGAGCAGAGGCCGGGCAAAGCTGGGGTGTACTCGGGACTCAGCATGTCAGCGTGTGCAGGGCTGGAGGCCCGGCCGGGAGGGCTGCTGAAGGGCCTGAGATGGTCGGAAATAGCAGATCTTGAAGGATTGTCGGGGGACAGACTCCAGGAAGTTGGGGGAGGGAGGTGGAGGATGCAGGCCTGGGGTGGGAGGAGGCGGTCACCCGAGGGCTTTCCCTGCCTGAGCGCGGCCTTGCTTCACCTTCCAGGGCTCCTGAGGAGCAGGGTTGGTGATGCCACTTGTCAGAACAGCAGGCTTGTGACCCTGAGAGGTCAAGTGGCCTGCAGCAAGCTGGTTCAGGGCAGGGCTGGGCCCAGGGCTTTTAAGAGACTGTTCTCCCCTTCAGGCTGTTGCCATGGTTGCAAGAGGAGGTGATGCAGGCAGGCCACCTGCAGTGGGTTTAGGGGTCGAGATGACTGTGCATAGGCCCCCGCGGCCCCCTGCTGGATGGTCTTCTCCGCTAACCCCTGGGAAGGTGTCAGGCTGGGAGGGTGGTGGAGGGCCTGTCTGGGGTGCCCCTTCCGTGTGATTCAGGGTCGGAATCGTGGCTCCCAACTGCTGCCCTGCAGTGAGTCTTCCTAGAGGGGGGAGCTCTGCATCACTCAGCCCCCGAAGCCAGCCCCAGAGGGGGTCTCTGTGTGTTACACACATTCTCTCTCACTCACTCATTCACTCACTGGCCTCTCAGGCTCCCCCTCTGTCCCCGGGGCCTGTGATGTCCCTGGTTTTCCTAGGCCCCTGGCTGCCCAGGAGAGCCATGTTAGTGACACGGTGGCCCCCGTCCAGGAACTGCTCCTTCTGCATCTTCCTGTCGCCGCCACCAGGCTAAATATAACCTGACACTGCACAGCCCCAGGCTACACGGAGACAGCCTCTCTGCCTGGGGGCGGACGGGGTGACTGGGGCCCCAGCCTCCTGCCCTCAGCATGACTTTGGGCTCAGCTCCTCCTGCTGGGAGCAGAGCAGGGAGGGGACCAGGGCTGCCTCCCCGAGGTCACCTTCCCTGCAGAGCCCCAGCACCCTGTGTTGTTATAGCTGCAGATGCCTCCACTGGCCATCTGTCACCTCACCGGGCGGTCTGGGCAGGAATCACTCCCTCCTGCAGCACCCCAGGGAGTCCGATGCTCAGAGAGGTGAATGACCCGTTCAGGATCACACAGCCATTGCCCAGGTTGTCTGGTGGTTCCAGTGTCCAGTTCTGCTCCCTGGGGTCCGTCCCTCTTCCTGGGTTCTTCTAGCTTCCTCCATCTTGCCCGGGCTCCGAATTAGGGTCCTATCTGGCTCCCTGGTGCAGGGAGGGCAGGTGCCAGGTCCACGTTCATGCTGCCTGGTGTGCTCCGTGAACACTCGCCACCCGGAAGAAGCCATGATGACCCCTCATTTGTAGACCGGGATCTGACCTGGGGGCTGGCTGAAGGATGCCCCCCACCCTGCCCATGCTGTCCTGACTGATGATGCCTGACCATGATAAAGCCAGGGCAAGGGGTACCAGGGTCAGGAAATCTGGTTTGGGACTGTGGGTGGGGCCTCGGCTGGATTGGGACGCTGGGCAGAGATGGTGTCCTGGGTTGATACCAGGCAGATGAGCTGGCCTTGTGTTCTTTTGAATGACAGCGCTCTTCCCTGGTGTCGGGAAAGCTGTACCTGCTGCACCTGGGATGTGTCCAGGCCTTGTCCTCCTCCAGGGCCCCTCCCGCTGTCCCCTCATCCTCCCCTCCTCGGTGACCTGCTGGGAGCTGAATGACAGTGTCTGTTTTCCTTGTCTCTGTCCTATCCGAGCCCCGGAGGCAGGCAGAGGCCACCCAGCCTCCTCACTCAGAGCCAGGTCTCTTCAGGTGGGGCTGAGGTTGGGAGGCTGTGAGTGTGGCGTTCTTGGCATCAGACACGTGAGCCGGGGGGCCCTGGGCCCCTCCGTTGCGACACCCATCCACTCTCTCTCCCCTTCCCCCTTCAACCTCATCAGGACAGGACTGCCCGCTAGTCCGTTCCTGCTTCACCCACATGTCCTGTCATTCATCCCTCCAGCCTCGTGGGGTGGGCGCGACCTCCCCGTGCGGCAGGCAAGCACCCTGGTGTCGGGGACGAGGAGTGACCCACCTAAGTCATTCTGACACTTTTTGCCAAGGCTGCCGGGCTCCCCCGCGGTTCCCCCCTCCAGCCCTCCGCTGCTTCCCCAGCGCTGCGGGCCGGGCCTCGGCACTGCGGGCCGCGCCTGCCACGGCGTGGCTGTCGGCGGAACTGCAGCCCCGCTCAGCTCCGCGGCCGAGGCCGCCCGCGTGGGGGCCCCTGCGCTGGGGAGCCGGCAGGTGCGGGGCTGGTGCGGGGCGCGGCGCCGCGGCAGCGCGGGGCTCCCGGAAGCAGCTCAGCCACGTCTCTGCTGTGCGAGGGTTGGCGCCCACCTGCCCCGCAGACTGGAACTTGCTCCGACCCACCCTGTGCCCCACGCCTGGTCGGGCTAACCCTCCGCTGCCTCCAGGGCCCCGGCGCCCCAACTCCCAGCCGGTGGTGGAATGGGGTCCCCCGGCAGGTCCGGCAGGAGGGCTGGGGAGGGCGTGATGTGCAGGTAGCCGCAGCGGCAGCGGGGCGGGAGGCAGAGCCTCAGAGAGCCGCCGACTGACCCCCACCCCTTCCATTTCCCCTTGAAAATAGCAGCTGGAGCGTCCCCCTTCCTGCCACTTTCCGCAGCCGTCAGGCAGGGCTCCAGGTCACATTTTTGGAATAAGCTGGGCTTTGACAGGGTTATTTGAAAGGAAAAATTCCTTGAACGTCACAAAGAGAGAGGGCCAAGGGGGCCCTGCGTGTCAGTGCCGGCGCAGGGGCAGGGGTGGCCTCCGCCGCCAGGCGGCTTCTATTTGGAGTTTCTGCAGCCTGGCCAGGGGTGGGTGGGCTGGCCATTTGGGACGCCAGGGTCCTGGGCTTCAGGGGGCTGCAGTGCTGGCCTTCTTGTTGCAGGGTCTGGAGGGAGTGGGCAGGGTTCTGAGGCCTCAAGGCCAGAACCCATGGGCTGTGGAGCCTCCTGGGCTCCAGACCCTGGACTTTTCTGGGACAAGTTTCCTGGTGAGGACTGAGGATCAGGGGCCAGGATCACTGGGGTCCCTGGGTGGGTGTTGGGGGTCTCCGGGGCTAAGGTTTCCCGCCTCCGGCCTCTCCATGTCCCTGTTCAGGCTGCTGCTGGCCATCACCATATTAGGACATAAACTCCAGGCAGGCTGTCTGGGTGCCAAACGGTCTCCAGCTGGGTCGGGCCCCCTGCAGCTCCCAACACCACAGCTGTGCTTCGGTTGGGCCAGGTCAGAGGCCGGAGGTCAGGGGGCAGGAGAAGTTGCTGGTGGCAGATCCAGACAGAAACCTCAGCTCAGGTTCCGAGGGCTGAGCCAGAAGGGCCTGGCATGCAGTGAGTGGAAGGACTGCAGGTAGGGTGGCAAATTCTGGTCGACCCCTCTCCCATAATTCCAGTGTCGTCAGAGGATCCCCTGCAAGGTGGAGCCCACATCTGTTAGAATGGCTGGACTGCGGGAATCAGGCCCTTCACTCAGGGTCTCCTCGGGTCATGGCCGCCACACGCCCCCCGGCTCAGACCCAGGGCCTGGTGGCAGGCGCCCACGGTCCAGAGGCCCTGCAGGTGCTGGTGTCTCCTTAGACTCAGTTCACTTTCCCTTGCTGTCCCTCTCCATTCTTGTCTTCTCGCTCACTGTCAGCACTGCCCTGTCATTAAGCCCACTGGGTCGTGCCTGCCTCCTGGTGCGTTGCGCTAGGTGCCAGGCCAGGCAGAGAGGATGCAGATACTGCAAGTTAGGTCCCTGCAGTTTAGAGAAGACAGATGGGCCACGGAATCCGGACAAGGAAGGAAGTCTCTGCCCCGGAGGAGAAAGGACGATGAGAGGCAAGTCTGGTCCCTGCAGGGTCCACGGAGAAGGAGGAACAGGAAGTTAGCAGGTGCATCAGGGCCTTTCCCAGAAATCGGCGCAGACGAGGGTGAGGGGCTGTGTGCTGGACAGCACACCTGGCCTGGTGGATGGCCTCACCTGGTGGCCAGACAGAGAGAGGGATCGGGAGAGAAAAGGAAGACAGGGAGAGACGGAGATGTGGGGTCCAGGAGCAGGGCTTCTAGACTCTTTGGTGAGGGATCACTTTTCTTGATTTCTAATACGTCCTAGGCCAGCACCTTCGGCAAGTACGAAATCACATGCTTGGGTGTCGTTGAAAGGTTGAGTTGTGTCAAGGTTTGAAACCCTTGCTCCCCACTTCTGAATGCATCTTGTTGTGGACGGACACAACAGCTGGGGGCTCACGTGGAGGCAGCCAGGATGGGGACAGAAAGGCGTCATGAATCGCTAGTGTCCAGTGCATGCCAGGCCTTGTCTTAGGCACCCGGCGTACGTTGACGTACTTTCCAACTCAGGACAAAGGAACGTACATCATTCTCATTTTATAGATGAGGAAGAGGAAGCACAGAAAGGTAAAATAAGTTAAGCATGATCACATAAATGACTAAGCAGCAGAGGTGGGATCTGAACCCAGAGACCCCGGGCCTCAAGGCTGTGGACCTAACCGCCACCCTACACTAGCATGCGGGGTGGAAATGGGGTGAAGAGATGGGGGCAGAAAGGAGCCTAAGCCAGGGCGAGGAGAAGACACAGAAGGGGCTGGAGAAACGGACAAGCGGAGAGCAAGGGAGAGCCTGGCCAGCAGCGAGCAGGGGGCGGAAGCCCAGTCTGGCAGGCACGGGGACAGAGGAGGGTGGGGACAGAGACCCCGGTGTAGAGCATCTTGCAGGAGGCAGAGGTGGACGGGCCTCTTCAGGTTTCTGCTCTGCCCCCCCCGGGGGCCTTAGTGCCACAGTGGCCGTGTCCCCCATTCCGCAGGGAGCTGCTTCCTGTGCCTGGTGGACGTGGTGCCCGTGAAGAACGAGGATGGAGCCGTCATTATGTTCATCCTCAACTTTGAGGTCGTGATGGAGAAGGACACGGCAGCGTCCCCGGCCCATGACACCAATCACCGCAGCCCCCCGACCGGCTGGCTGGCCTCAGGTAAGTGTGGTGGCACTCGGCTGGTACGGGATACAAGATCCCCCTCTTCCTGGGCCCTGAGGCTGCCCGAGGCCATCGTGCTGCAGGAAGGAACGTGTGTGCGGGGTCACTTCGGAGGTTACTGGGAATGTGGTCATGTGTCATCCTGCTCAAGATGAGCCGACAGGGATGGAGTGACAGATTGCGTCAGGTTCACAGGTCCTTGAGGCAGGAGTGCAGCTGGTGTCCTAGCTTTACCTTCCTGGGTTTCCACTGTGGCATCTCCTGGAGGGGTCCTCTCCGCGGCCTCAAGGATGGGACAGTCTCCTTTCCACACGGCCCTGGCCACCTCCGGCTGGCCCACTCCCTTTGCTCATACAGAGGCCTCGTCTCTCAGGGCCTCAGATGTCTCTCTGGGAAACTTCTGCCCCGGTCCTCGTTCCCGGATTGGCCTGCTCCCTGCGGTGGCCTGGGCTCATGGAGAAGAGGATTTGAGCGGAATGCTCCCCATGGAGGCCTCGCCTCGTTGCCCCCTGATTCAGGCCCAGATACTCCCCTCCCCCATGACAGCCTCTTTGGGTTTCACTTGAACCGGTCCTTTAGAGTCATGGCAAACAAGCCCACCTCATGGTTTCTCCAGCTCTACAATGGCAGCGTTCAGCCCTGAGCTGTGTGGCTCGGTGGGTTGGGCACTGCCGTGCAAAGCAAAAGGTGGCTGGTTCAGTTCCAGGTCAGGGCACTTGCCTGGGTTTCAGGTTCACCCCTGGTCAGGGCGCTTTGAGAGGCAACTGATTGATGTTTCCCTCCCTCTAAAACGAAATAAATAAAACCTTTCAAGTAAAGCAAAATGGCATTGTTAATAACACTGGGGCCACCTGCAAGGTAGAGGGTATGGCAGGAAGGCCAGCATCACCCCCCCCCCCGTACTGTGGGCCCCCCAGAAAGTCAGCAACTCACTCATGCCTGCATTTCCTCACGTGTGAAAGCGGGATCATGGTGCCCGCCAGCGCAGTTTGAGTCGCCCACAGTTTGGGTAGAGCCCACGGTGCTATGTGGCTCAAGAAAGAGTTAATTATTTTCAGAACCTTAGGTAAGATTGTATTTTAGAAAAAAAAAGGTTTTTTGAGGCTTGAGTTCTGTGCAGTCAGAGTGGTAGGGTGTCCGCTCTCAGGCCTTCCGCTTCCCCATCTTCCGCTGCTGGGTGGCAGGGGCCCCGGCCCTGGGCCTGCCCACTGGAGCTGCTCGTGTCCCCACGGCCACACACTCCCCTCACCCCGCAGGTCGCGCCAAGACCTTCCGCCTGAAGCTGCCTGCGATGCTGGCTTTGACGGCTCGGGAGTCCTCTGCGCAGCCCGGGGGCGCGGACAGCGCGGGGGGCGCGGGGGCCGTGGTGGTGGACGTGGACCTGACACCGGCACCTCCTAGTAGCGAGTCCCTGGCCCTGGACGAGGTGACCGCCATGGACAACCACGTGGCGGGGCTCGGGCCCGCGGAGGAGCGGCGCGCGTTGGTGGGGCCCCGCTCTCCGCCCCCCTGCGCCGCGGGCCCGCAGCCGTCGCCCCAGGCGCAAAGTCTCAACCCAGACGCCTCGGGCTCCAGCTGCAGCCTGGCCCGGACGCGCTCCCGAGAGAGCTGCGCCAGCGTGCGCCGCGCCTCCTCCGCCGACGACATCGAGGCCATGCGCGCGGGGCCGCTGCCCGCGCCACCGCGCCACGCCAGCACCGGTGAGGCCGCCCTCCACCCGCGCCGGCCTGCCGCCTCTTCTGCTCCGCCCTGTCCTGGGTGCTCGGGAGGTGGGGATCCCATTAAGCACGTATTTAATCCCGCTAAGTGGCCTTTTGCTCGGTCGAATGTCGCGTCATCCCGCTCCGTGCCTGCACGCTCAGTCCTTGCAGGCCCAGACTTGGCTACCGGCCTGTCCTGGAGCAGCGATGGCCACCGGGTGTCTGACGGGCAGGAAAGGCATCTTGGACGCTGCCCCCTCCTGGCCCTCTGGCTGGGTCTCAGTGCCCTTGAACCAACCCTGGGGGAGGCTCTCCCTCTGCCTTCTCCTTGCATCTGGTGTAGGAGGAGGCTGGCCTGGTTTCTCAGCGGCCCTTCCCCTGGACTAGCTTTCCTGACACACAGACCCCAAGGGCCTGGCTCCTGCAGGGCTTGGTTTCCACTCCGTTTTATGTTGGCCCCTGCAGGCTACCCCGGCCCTGCTTGCTCCCACCCCAGGGGCCATGCCCCCCCTGCCTGCCACCCTGACCCTGCCTCCCCCCACCCCAGGAGCCATGCACCCCTTGCGCAGTGGCCTGCTTAATTCCACATCAGATTCGGACCTCGTGCGCTATCGCACCATTAGCAAGATCCCCCAAATCACCCTCAACTTTGTGGACCTCAAAGGCGATCCCTTCCTGGCTTCGCCCACCAGTGACCGGGAGATCATAGCACCCAAAATAAAGGAGCGGACACACAATGTCACTGAGAAGGTCACCCAGGTAGGTACCCAGTCCCTGGCTGTCCCCTCGGCTTAGAGGAGCTCGGAAGGGGGGTGGGGTGGGCTGTGGCTAAAGATGGGTTGGCGGGGCCAGTCACTGGGGCCTCCTGAGGGCGGGCAGATCTGCTGGCTGGGAGTGGGGTGGGACTTTCAGAGCTGGGGCGAGAGGGTGGTGTGAGGTCCTTGAGAAAGGGAGACCAGAGGGGAGGTGCCAGGGTGGGGTAGACCCAGCAAACAGGTTGCTGGGGCACAGGGAGGACAGGGCCGTGGAGCCTGGGCACCTGAGAGGGGCAGGGTGGGTGAGGGAAGGCCGCTATGGTGTCAGGACTGTGTCTGCTCTTCCAGTGTGGTGAGGGGAGTGCTGGGGGCAACCAACAGGAGGCTTTGAGTTAGAAGGGGCCATAGAGGTCAAGGTTGGGGGTCCTGATTCTTCTAGGCCAAGGTGACGACCCAGAAAGACTGTAGCGGCCTAGTGCTAGGGCCACAGGGTGACCTGGCAGTGCCCACCCATGTCCCCCAATGGTGCCGGGGGGGCGGGGAGGGAAGGGGTGGTGGGTGCACTGATGTGAAGGGACCCAGTCCCTGAACCCTGGGCCGGAGAAGACCACTGCTAGCCTCTGGGTGTAGCTGCCAGCAGGGTCTGGTGGCAGGGCCAGCCTTGCTTTCTGCCTCCTTCTGGCGGCAAGCTCTCCCACCCCCCTCCCCCACCGCCCAGTCCGGCCCAGCTCCTTCCTCAAGTCCTGGCAGAGGATGGGAAGCTCGGGAGAGGGGGGCTCCTGCCCCTTGCCGCCGGGTCTCAGTCCCTGCTGCTGCCTCCTGCCCCTTGCACGACAACTCCCCGGGCTGGCGCGTGAGAGAGCCACAGCACTGCCTCCTCAGCCCTCCTCCTGGCCCCGTTCCCACCGCCTCTGGCTCTCTGGGTCCCTGCCAGGTCTCCAGCCCCTTGGCCTTGAGTCCAGAATGTTCCCCCACACCCCAGGCTCCATATCTGGCTGCCTGTGCCTCTCCCGTCTGGCCCTGGCGCTGTCGTTCCCACCTGGAGCCTGGGCGTCCGCCTTGCTCCTGCACCCGCAGCCGTGTGCTTCTGTGTGCCTGTGGCCTGTGCGTGTGTGCACCTATGTGTCGGTGTAAGCGTGTGCTCCCGGCTGTCGGCCCCTCGGCAGTCTCTCCATCTCTGGTGTCTGCCTGACTCCGGCTGGCTGGGCACTGGCCCGGCGGGGCGGGGGTGTTGGGGAGACCATTAATCTGTGGTGACAGGCTGGGCTGCCAGGGGGCGGGGGCGGGGCGGGGTGAGGCTGCCGGAGCGGCTGCAGCGGCAGGCCGAGGGGGAGGGGGCCGCTGGCCCGGCTGGCCGGTGAGGGTGGGAACCTGGGAGGAGGAGGGGCGGGCCAGAGGAGCCAAGGTCCGGACGGACAGCGGTGGTGCCGCGCGCGCTGGGCTGGCGCGGGCGAAGCGCAGCCCCCGGGCAGCGGGGTGTCCCAGGAGGCCATGGGCAGCCTGAGCCCGGCAGGCTGCTGTGCACGCTCACTGCCAGGGTGACCCCAGCCCTGGGGCCCGGCCCCAGCCACCCTGGCTTCGTGCCAGAGGCTGCCCGGGGAGCCAGGCTGCCGGTCCCTGGGGCGCAGCCTGGGCTGGGACTGCTGCTGGGGAGCAGGTGGGCCGCTGGCGGGCTCTCAGGCCCTAGGGCAGGCAGGCTGGGGGCAGCCAAGTCCTCCATGGCGGCCCCTGCCAGGAAGGCAAGCGGAACAGGGGCCCTGCAGCCCAGGGCCCAGAAAGGCCGGGTAAGGCGGGCCGTGCGCATCTCCAGCCTGGTGGCCCAGGAGGTAGGTGAACCCCAGCAACCCTCCTCCCTTCTTGGGCTGGGACACTAATTCAGGGTGCAGCCCGGAGGACTCTGGCTCCAGGCCAGGGAGGGCTGCTAAGAAGCAGGACCATCCAGGGAGCCAGAGGGTCCGCAGCCCTGCCCAGCCCACTCCTGGCTCCATTTCCCGCTTCCCGAGGCCCGCTGGGGCCAGGCCTTCCTTCTCCCAGGGCTCCCGGGCCCACAGTCCTCTAGCTCAGAAGGCTAAGGGAAGAAAGGGAGAGTAGGAATGAAACAGGTGCCCAGAGAGGATGGCGGGAGATGGGGAGGGGAGGAACATGCCCCCACCTCCACCCCACCCCCACCGCACCTCTCCCAGGGGACATCAGCCAGGCCTGGCCAGGCTCCACGCTTCCGGCTCTCCATGTGCTGGGGTGGACCCGAGGTTGCCCGGGAGGCGTAGGCTGCATCAGGGGCCCGGGTTTCAGGGCCGGAGCCTGAGGGGGGTGGGGTCAGAGGCCACTGGGTGGTGGTGAGGGCAGCTGAACTGGTTCACCTTTTCCAGGACAGCCTGAGGTGCTGGTGGCTGCTCCATGGTCCCCTAAGCTGATGACTCTAGGCACCTCCTGGGAGCCACCTCTCCACCCCCAGGTCAGACAGCCTGGAATAAGCTGAGGGGAGGGTGGTGAGGAGGGTGAGTCCTGCTGCTGCCCCTCCACCTGGCACCTGAGTTCTCTGCCTTGGCTCATGCTCCTTCCAGCTGGGGGACAGGCGCCGGAAGGCCCTTCCCGCCCACAAGTGGGGACCCCAGATTTGGTTTAAATGAGCTTTGGTAGGTACTCTGTGGGACGGCAAGTCAAGAGGAGTCACACACCTGGCCCAAGACCACATAGTAGTAAGCCGGTGAATGCGTGGCTGGGTCTGGCTCCAGCGAGCTGAGGTCCCAGGCTTGCCTTGCACACGTGTGTGCACGCACACGTACACGTATGTGCACTGTGGTGGGGCAGGTCCGGCTGTGGCCCGACTTGGGCCAGATCGCCTCCCAGGCAGTGGGAGAAGACTCATGCAGAGGCACTTCCCCTACTCGGTCCGCCATCGGCAGGGGCCCTGGTCCGTTCCTTTTCCTCAACCCTCACTCCATCCCTGAAAGGGCACTGACTGCCCCATGCTTTCTGCCTTAAGAAGCAGGCATCTTGGGCTGAAGGCAGGGCAGAGTGGGGGTCTGGCAGTCATGCGGTCCCTTCCCTGCTCCAGGCCCCAGCTGCCCCTCCCACCCACCCTCTGCCCTGGAACCCACCACGGCCAGCCCAGGTGGGCAGACCCCTGACTATGGCCTGACTGAGTTGCCAGTTCCTTCTTCTGAGGCCATGTTCTGCAAACAGTCCATCTGGTAGGGGTGGGCCCAGGGGGTCCCTAGCTTGGATGTGAGTGGGACTCTTTGGGGCTGAACTCACCATGGCCTTTCCTAGCCTGAAGGCCTGGGGACCTGGGTCCTGGCAGTCGGGGCTGCTGGGAGCAGAGCAGGCAGCCTTGGCTTTCAGGGTGGGCCGGGCAGGGAGGGCTTGGGGAGAGGGCTCCTTGGTTGAGTCAAATGTCTGTGAGAGAGGATTCTCAGGGGCAGGGGGAGGCCATGGGGGATAGATAGACAGGGGTTGCTGGGGCAGCTGGCCTCCACTCTTTCTAGTTTGGCTTGGGGAGCCTGCGGCCACCTGGTCTGGAGGGCGAGCTCGCCTCTGTCTGTGTGTCTGTCCAGGGGAAGGGTATGAAGCTGAGCCTGTGCTGGCCCTGCCACTTCCAGACGTCTGCCTGCGTGCATGTCTCTCTGGGCCTGTAGGCACGTCTGTGGCTGGCTCGGGTCACCTGCATGCCTTTGTGTGTGTGGGAGGGCTGCCTTGGGCCAGGCGGCCAGGGGGCCGGGTGAGCAGGGTGAGAGTGTTTTAGTTTCTCTCTGCCTTGGGGACAAGGGTCCTGAATCGGCAGGGTTGGTTTCCTTCCGCCAGTGGCGTGATCTGAGGCCACGGGTGTGTATGAGGCGGGGGAGAAGAAGAGTGGGCAGGACTGAAAGCCGGAGTCACATGGTGAGGCAGGGGTCTGCGTTGCTGGTGAGGAGCAGGACTTCTGGGCGTTACTGCATGGTATCCTGGACGCGCAGCCAGCTCGGAGGGCCCCGTGCTACACAGGGGCCCCGCCGGGGAGTGACCAGTGGCTGCGGCATTTTGTGGGCGTTTTGTACAAAACGTTTTGGCCACCCGCGTACTCTGCTTGGCCCCAACAGAGATGTCGCCCGTTTCCACCCTGCAAGTCTCGTGGCCTGTCCTGCCTTGCTCCCGCCGCCAGCCGGACAGCACCCCTCACCTCCTCCACCTTCCCTGCCTGTGCAGGTCCTGTCCCTGGGTGCGGACGTGCTCCCCGAGTACAAGCTGCAGGCGCCGCGCATCCACCGCTGGACCATCCTGCACTACAGCCCCTTCAAGGCCGTGTGGGACTGGCTCATCCTGCTGCTGGTCATCTACACGGCCGTCTTCACGCCCTACTCGGCTGCCTTCCTGCTGAAGGAGACGGAGGAGGGCCCCGTGGCCCCCGACTGTGGCTACGCCTGCCAGCCGCTGGCCGTGGTGGACCTCATCGTGGACATCATGTTCATCGTGGACATCCTCATCAACTTCCGCACCACCTACGTCAACGCCAACGAGGAGGTGGTCAGCCACCCCGGCCGCATCGCCGTCCACTACTTCAAGGGCTGGTTCCTCATTGACATGGTGGCCGCCATCCCCTTTGACCTGCTCATCTTTGGCTCTGGCTCGGAGGAGGTGGGTTGGTGGGAGAGGGGGACAGGGGTCAGGAGGCCGAGGTGGGAGGGTGAGAGGTGGTGGGGAAAGGGGCTGCAGGGGCCTGGAGGCTGCTCTGGGTGACCTGCGCCAGCCCCCTGACCGCCTGGGCCCCTCACTAGGTGCAGCGCCCCTAAGGGGGCGCTTTTTCTCCTTTGTCTCGCCAAAGAGGCCACTGTCTTCTAAGTCGCACAAAACTGCCCCGGAGGCTAGTGTGACCTCTGCCCAGGGCACCTTAGGGTGGGTGTGTCACCTTTCAGAGCCCCAGCTTCCCCATTCTCACCTTGGGGGGCTGTGCCCTTGGTCGCAAGGCTGGCCAGCGCAAAGATGAGTGGGACTGCTGGGCTCAGCGCGGGGGAGGCGCTTCGGTGGCGAGGAGGTGGCTCCGGGAGGAAGTGTTTGGGGACCTTTCCTCCGACGCCCGCCCCTCCCCCCAGGGCTGCAGGGCTGCAGTGCCTCCACTTTGCTTTTGCCCCACGTGGACTGTCTCCTCCCACCCCAGCTGATTGGGCTGCTGAAGACGGCGCGGCTGCTGCGGCTGGTGCGCGTGGCGCGGAAGCTGGACCGCTACTCCGAGTACGGGGCGGCCGTGCTCTTCCTGCTCATGTGCACCTTCGCGCTGATCGCGCACTGGCTGGCCTGCATCTGGTACGCCATCGGCAACATGGAGCAGCCGCACACCAACTCCCGCATCGGCTGGCTGCACAACCTGGGCGACCAGATCGGCAAGCCCTACAACAGCAGCGGCCTGGGCGGCCCCTCCATCGAGGACAAGTACGTCACGGCGCTCTACTTCACCTTCAGCAGCCTCACCAGCGTGGGCTTCGGCAATGTCTCCCCCAACACCAACTCCGAGAAGATCTTCTCCATCTGCGTGATGCTCATCGGCTGTGAGTGTGCCGGGCGGTGGGGGGAGCCCCGGGGGGAGGAGAGGGCGGATGCTAGACAGGCCGGGCTGGCAGACTCCATCACGGTGTGTTTGGGGGCTGGGACACCAGGGTCGGGGCACCGGCAGATCCCAAGGGCCTTGGCTTCTGTGTTTGAGACTCATGGGTGTCTCCTCCCACGGAGACGTGACTGCGTGTGTCCTTGACTGGTGCAGGGGCTGGCGGGTCCCTTGGATGCTGACGGCCCCACTCACCCCCACCCCCAGCCCTCATGTACGCCAGCATCTTTGGCAACGTGTCGGCCATCATCCAGCGGCTGTACTCGGGCACAGCCCGCTACCACACGCAGATGCTCCGGGTGCGCGAGTTCATCCGCTTCCACCAGATCCCCAACCCGCTGCGCCAGCGCCTGGAGGAGTATTTCCAGCACGCCTGGTCCTACACCAACGGCATCGACATGAACGCGGTGAGGCCCCCGGCTGCCTGAGGGCTGCTGGTGGCTGCGGGCCCAGGGGTGGCGGGGACACGTCTCACACTCTGTGCAGCAGGCGGTCCCGTTTGTGCCAGGAGGTACCTCACCTGCCTTTCGCCCTTGGAGCCGGTTTACTAAGAGAGCTCCCACTAGGGAGCCCGAGGCTGTGAGCAGGCACCAGCCGCAGGCCATTACGGTTAATTCCTTTTTTAAAAAAGATTTTATTTATTATTTTTAGAGAGAGGGGAAGGGAGAGAGGCAGAGAGGGAGAGAGACATCCATGTATGGTTGCCTTTCACCTGCCTCCAAATATGGACCTGGCTGGAGACCTGGCTTGCAACCTGGTTACGTGCCCTGGCTGGGAATCGAACCAGCGACCTTTGGGTTCGCAGGCTGATGCCTTACCCACTGTGCCACCGGCTAGAGCGAATTAATTCTTTCAACCAGTCCTCAGGGAACTGCTCTCCACACCTTACACATCAGCGCATGGGGGCCTAGGGCAATGAGGCGGGGTCCCCAGGGGTGCCCAGCTGGAAGGGGTGGAGATGGAATGGGTACCCATGTTCTCCGCCAGGGAATGGACCCTGCGCTGGACCCATGCTTCTCCCTGGTGTCTGGGTGGGGGTGGGGCCGGGAGAGACGTGCTGAGCCGGCCCGCCCGCAGGTGCTGAAGGGCTTCCCGGAGTGCCTGCAGGCCGACATCTGCCTGCACCTGAACCGCTCGCTGCTGCAGCACTGCAAGCCCTTCCGAGGAGCCACCAAGGGCTGCCTGCGGGCCCTGGCCATGAAGTTCAAGACCACCCATGCGCCGCCAGGGGACACGCTGGTGCACGCGGGGGACCTGCTCACTGCCCTCTATTTCATCTCCCGGGGCTCCATCGAGATCCTGCGGGGTGACATCGTGGTGGCCATTCTGGGTATGGTGGGGACTGGGCGCTGTGCCAAAAGTCCGCAGAGGCCTGGAGAGGTCCGAGTCTTTTATTTTTTTAATTTTTAATTAATTAATTAAATAATTAGGTTTTTATGTGCCCTGACTGGGAATCGAACCTGCGACCCTTGGGTTTGTAGGCCAGTGCTCACGCCACTGAGCCACACCGCCAGGGTGGTCCGAGCCCTTTGAGGACACAGTTGTGGTGTCTGTGGACCAGGGACTGCTTATGGGGACCATGGGCCCCTTTAATTTACCCAAGGCCAGGCCAAGGGGGCTGAACTTGATGGTGCCCAGACTCTGCTTCCCTTCGGGATCTGCCCGCAGGCAGTGACACATGGCTTCCTAAAAGCAGCACCAAACCCTGCTCCAAGGTGGGCAGGGGGGAGAGGTGATGCACTTGATTTTTTTTTTTTTTTTTAAAGATTTTATTTCATTATTTTTAGAAAGAGGGGAAGGGAGAGAGGCAGAGAGGGAGAGAGACATCAATGTATGGTTGCATTTCACCTGCCTCCAGCCACAGACCTGACTGGAGACCTGGTTTGCAACCTGGTTATGTGCCCTGGCTGGGGAATCGAACCTGCAATCTTTGGGTTTGCAGGCCGGCGCCTTATCCACTGTGCTACCAACCAGGGCTCACTTGATTTTTCACTAGGGAAAATTTACTAATTCCCTGCAGCCTCCTGCGATAGGACCAGGCCCAGCAAAGTGAAGGCGGTGCCGCCCCTCTTCCGTTCCTTTCCTTTCCATGGCCCCTATCTGCACACCTGGGCAGGTGTGCCTGGGCAGGGGACGTCCTGCCCTCTGCCAGTTCTTCCCTTGTCACGGTGGGCCATTTTAGATTTTACTTCACAGTTCCCAAGCACCTCCACACACAGTTAAACCAATTTCTCTACACGGCACTGAGCCTTCCTGGGTGTTTTCTGTTTGTACTGTGTGATGAGCTACGCGAGCCTGTTTCTGTTTAGTAAGCCAAGTATTGGTCTTCGGGCCCTACTGTGTTCTGATCTATTGTTTGAAGGTGCAGTGATTAGCCAGGGGGAGTTTGGGACATGGGTTTCGGGTGGGGAGATGTGAAGTTGGAGCCTGGGCCATGGGCAGAGACGGCCTCCGTCTGGCCCTGCAGGGTCCCCACTTCCCCTCAGGCACCGCTGGCCTCGCTGTACCCCTGACTCCGGGGGCCGGGTGTTGTGGAAGGGTGAGCATTCGGGAAGGCCGGCGCCTTTGCTGCTGCCCCAGGGGCTGAGCCGCCCCCTCCGTGGCCTGCAGGGAAGAATGACATTTTCGGAGAGCCCCTGAACCTCTACGCTCGGCCTGGCAAGTCCAACGGGGACGTGCGGGCCCTCACCTACTGCGACCTGCACAAGATTCATCGGGACGACCTGCTGGAGGTGCTGGACATGTACCCTGAGTTCTCCGACCACTTCTGGTCCAGCCTGGAGATCACATTCAACCTGCGAGATGTGAGTGGGCCGCCCCTGCTGGCCGCACCCCTGGTGGCTGCCCGCAAGCTGTGTGACCTTCTGGGCTTGCGTCCCTGCCTGCCGAAGGGGAGATCCCAGCCTCCGCCTGCCTGCCGAGTGCTGGGGCAGAGGGCAGGCCTGCCAGGGAGCCTTTCCCAGGGTCCCCGCCTCCTCTCTGTTCAGGAGGGGGTGGAGCCTGACCCCCGGGGCGGGTGGCACTGAAGGGCCCTGACGCCTCCCTTGGTTCCAGACCAACATGATCCCCGGCTCTCCCGGCAGCGCGGAGCTGGAGGGTGGCTTCAACCGGCAACGCAAACACAAGCTGTCCTTCCGCAGACGCACGGACAAGGGTGAGGGGGTGTGGCAGTGGGACAGGTGAGGCTGTGGCGGGAGGAGGGAGGGTCCAGGTGAGGCAGGGCGGGGGTGGGGGCTTGGGGTCGGGGGTGTGGCTGGATTCTGTGTCCCAAGACACAGAGGAGGGCGGAGCTGAGGGTCCAGCATGCCCCCTCTGTTCAGGCTCCGCAGCCGTTCCCCCCTTACCTTCAGTGTTCCTCACTCCTCACCTCAACTGTCCAAGGGCAGCCACCTTTTCAGTCCCACCTGAGCTGCCGCCTTCCTCCAGGAAGCCTTCTTTTGCTCTGAGTTTCTTTTGCCTGAGTTTCTATGGCCCGTCCAGGCCTGGCGTCTGGGTGGGCGCTGCCTTGAACTGATGGGGGGAGAAGCGACAGGACAGAGGAGAGCAAGGGGGTTGGGGACGGGGTGCAGGGACCCAGAGAGCCCGCTCAGCAGTGCCCCTGCCGAGATCGGGCAGCCAGAGGTGGGAGAGGGCCTGGTTCTGCTGCCCAGAGCTCGCGGTTTGCTTGGTGGGGAGGGAGAAGAGGCCGCCCCAGGGCGGCCTGCAGCATCGCTGCCCCAGGCCTGCTCCCGTCCCCTCCTCTTCCTCCCACCGCCTCTGCTTCATCTCCTCCAAGCCTCCTGCCCTCCTTGAGGCCCGTTCTCTGTCTCCCACAGACCCGGACCAGCCAGGGGAGATGTCAGCCTCGGGGCCTGGCCGGGCAGGGGGCCCGTGGGGGGAGAGCCCGTGCAGTGGCCCCTCCAGCCCCGAGAGCAGTGACGACGAGGGCCATGGCCCCAGCTCCAGCCCCCTCCGCCTGGTGCCCTTCTCCAGCCCCAGGCCCCCCGGAGAGCCGCCCAGTGGGGATCCCCTGACGGAGGACTGTGAGAAGGGTAGCGACACCTGTAACCCCCTGTCAGGTAGGGTGAGGGCTGGGGAGGGGGCCGGGGTGGTGGCGGTGGCGTGTGTCCCAGTCTCCTTCACCCAGCTCTCTTGCTCCAGGCGCCTTCTCAGGAGTGTCCAACATTTTCAGCTTCTGGGGGGATAGCCGGGGCCGCCAGTACCAGGAGCTGCCTCGGTGCCCCGCCCCCACCCCAAGCCTCCTCAACATCCCTCTTTCCAGCCCGGGCCGGAGGTCCCGGGGTGACGTGGAGAGCAGGCTGGATGCCCTCCAGAGGCAGCTCAATAGGTGAGGGCGGCCCCTGGGGTCCCGCCGAGCCCCCAGGGCTGTGTGGGGGTGTCTGTGGGCCGTGCAGCCTTGCGCTGCGCCCTTTGGGTTCCTGGTAGCGTGGGACAGAATGCAGCATGCCCTCTGACGAGGCCTGCCCATGTGTCGGGCAGCGGCCGCCTTCCATTCAGAGCTGAGCCTCACCTAGGAGGAAGAGTGGGCCTGGGGTTGACCAGGCCAGCTGGCCCCTCCACAGAGTGTCCCAAAGCCCCAGCTACCGGTGTGTCCACTTGCCCGAGACCCAGAGCACCCTCCTCCATCCTGACCCAGGCTGGAGACCCGGCTCAGTGCAGACATGGCCACCATCCTGCAGCTGCTGCAGAGGCAGATGACGCTGGTCCCACCCGCCTACAGTGCTGTGACCACCCCGGGCCCTGGCCCCACCTCCACCTGTCCTCTGCTGCCCGTCAACCCCCTCTCCCCCTTCCCCCTGGACTCGCTTTCTCAGGTAAGGTCCAAAGTCCGTTCCTGTCCCCGCCCCACCCTGCCCTTCCAGAGCCCCTTCCACCCAAACTGCCTTGCTGTCCTTTCTGCTTGGCCTGGGCCCCCAGACTGTCCTGGAGGAGGGCTGCTCCGGAGCTGTGGGTGCAGGGCAGGGCAGGAGCCCTCCCAAACTGAAGCCCCGCAAAGGCTGGGCAGAGACCCAGTGGGCTGAGTGGCGTGGGCTCCCTTTGTCCCTGGAATGGCCAGATCTGCCAGTGAGCCCTTGGAACTGGGTCCCGGGTCCCCGGTAGGAATAATGCTCAAGATCTGACTGTGCCGGCCAATGTCTGTCATGCTGGCTGCTGCACAGGGTGTCCTGAGGCCTTTGACTCGTTCCTGAGGGGGCCTCCCTCTTTCCCATCCTGCTGGAGATGGGCCCTCCCTCCCCGAGTCCTCTCCCGAGGGGCTTCCTGACAGGACAGTGGTGTTGGGCCCTGGAAAGGGCTCCTCGGGACCTGCCCCCCCGCCTGCCGCCTGCTCCTGTTTGCAGACACACAGCCTGCGTCAGCAAATGTGCCAGTCGCCCTCCCAGCCTCCCCCGCACATCTCGCAGCAGACGCGTCATCCGCAAGCCCCGCCACCTGCCCTGGCACACGCCCTGGTGCTCCAGGGCCTGGCCGTGCCAGCTGCCGCTGTGTTTGGTCTCTGAGTTCTTTCTAGGTTGGCGGAAGGAAGCTTGCTTCTCTTTCTGTGCCAGCTTCTGTGCCAGCGTCTGTCCCAGCTCAGAGCCCCTCATTCTGGGTTGGTTTGGAGTCAGTTTGGGGGAAGGTTGCCACCCCCAACCCCCACCCTCCAGGATGCCCCCCACCGCCCCCGCCGCTCCCAGCTGCCTGGTTGGCTCTTGCCCACCCACAGCGACAGCACTTTTCTTTTCTTTCATTGTCAGCGCCTCCCTTGGTGGCTTGTGTCCCACTCTGTCTGCCTTGGCCCTGCATTGTGTCCTCTTCAGCCCCTCTCTGCCCTCCTGCCCTGTCATCAGCTTCCCTTGAGCCTCTCTGAACTCTGACCCGCCTCTCTGTCCCCTGGACTGTCCCTCCATCCCCTCCCTTTCCTTCCCAGGCTCCTTGCCCCTCACACCCTCTGTTCTCCGCAGGTTTCTCAGTTCATGGTGTGTGAAGAGCTCCCTCCAGGGGCCCCGGAGCTCCCCCAAGATGGCCCTACTCGACGCCTCTCCCTGCCGGGCCAGCTGGGCACCCTCACCTCACAGCCCCTGCACAGACACGGCTCAGACCCAGGCAGTTAGTGGGGCCCAGCATGGACTCGTGGCTCACCCGGCATTCAGCCCACGGCCTGGGCCCCTCCCCGCGGAGGCCCTGCCTGAGGCCCCGTCGCTGGAAGGGAAGAGGAACTTGAAGGCACAGCCCCTCCCGAGCCCTTGGGACCATCTCCTCCTGCAGCCCCCTGGGCCTCAGTGGGGGGGGGGGCAGGGGCAGGGCCGGGCAGTGGCAGGGGTCCGTGGTCCCCCCACTGTCCTGGGGCAGTAGCTGGTCTAACTGCCCGGAGGCACATGGCCCTGGGCCTTAGGCACCTCAAGGACTTTTCTGCTATTTACTGCTCTTATCGTTAAGGATAATAATTAAGGATCATATGAATAATTAATGAAGATGCTGATGACTATGAATAATAAATACTTATCCTGAGGAGACTCCAGCGGTGCTGGGTGGGGCGGCCCCTTCGTGCTGTTGTTTTCAGGGGTCACATTCACCTGTGGGTGCAGGGCCCTCGGGGGTCCGCTGCGGGGTGTGCATGGTGGAGGGTCCTCCCTGGGGACTGACACAGGTCACCGCCAGGGCTGCCCTCCTGCTGGGGGTCCTGGGTTCAGAACAGCAAAGAACCACCCAGAAGGGTTTGAATGCGGATGCAGCCTCCCGGACCGAGGCTTTGCTGGCCGGGACTGGCCCACCCCGAAGGCTGATGCAGCCGTGCGAGTGTGGGTGACGGTCAAGTTGGTGGCTTGGTGTTATGGGTCAGGTCTCAACCCACACTCGCACGGCCCCTGTGTCATTGGGCCTCCACACTGACCCCACGCTGGGTGCGCGTGGGTTTTCTAGACGCGACCAGAGCTCCCCTGGTGTCTGGCCGCAGGTGGGCCACACCTGGCTCACCTGTGATCCTCGATCTTGAGCTGCCTTAAGATGGGGCTCATTCCCATGACTGGGGTAACAAGCCGGAACACGTCGTGGGGCCAGGAAGGGTGCTGTCCCGTGTGTGCAGGTGTGGGTGGGCCCCCAGCCGCCCTGAGGAGCACGTGTGGTGGCCGGCAGCTGCTGGGGGCCTCCGGAGCCCACCCGGTCCCACGACCCCTGACCTTGTGGAGTGAGTTTGTCAACCTGGCTTCCAGGCCCATGTGACTACGCACAGCCCGGGGTGGGGAGGTCCTGGGCCTTTGAGCAGCCTGGAGGGGTCTGCGCTGTGCTCGGAGCAGGAAGGAGAGGAAAGGACTCCCCTGGCCACACAGCTGTGCACTAGGCACAGAGACCGGCCCACGGTGGGAGCCTGGGATCAGGGGTACAGAGGGGTGACAGGCAGGCCAGGGAGAAAGGGTGAGGGGACCTTTTGAGCCTGGGAGAAGGGTTGCCTGTGCCTCAGGAGGGGAAGACAGAAGGAGGTGGGGGGCCCCACATGCAGCCGCCCTGCATCCCAGGACAGGTCCCTGGTCAGGCAAAGGGGGGATACGGGGTCCTTCGACTTTGCGGGGCCCAGAGCAGTGCCCGCCACTGGAATGTGCTCTGTGCTGAAGGCCAGCAGTGTCCTCCTGGGACAGACAGAGCCCGCTGGGCTGGGTAGACAGGGCCGGGGAGTCCCCACATGGCTGGCTGGCAGCAGCACAGGGCGCATCTCCCCAGAGCTTTGGGAGGTGGGGGTGGGGGCAGGGGTGGCAGTGCGGTCTCTCCTTTCCTGCAGGGCCAGGCGCCACACTGCCACAGGGCTGTGGTCCAAAGCTGAGGGTTCTCCCAGACCCCAAGGGCCAGAGGGGCGGGGTGGGAGCTGTCGGGCAAGGAAAGAGCCCCACGCGGTTGCCGGCCCCGAGGAAAAGACCTAGAGTGGCAACAGGCTCAGGGGTTGTGGTCTGGGACCAAAGAAGCAGGGCCAGGCCGCCTCCCCCGCCCCCACCTGTGCCCCGAGGGCCCGGGAGCTGAGGGAGGCCCTAGTGGGGTGTTCAGGCCTCAGCCACCGCCCAAGTCCAGGTGCAAGCCGCCTCCGCACCTGCGCTGCCCCGGAGTCCCGCCCCGCAGAGCCAGGCAGCCCAGGCTCATGGGCGAACAGAAGGCAAACAGAAGGCAGGGAGGCTCGCTGAACCTGGAACCGGCCTGCAGCTGCGCCAGGACTGCTGACCGCAGTGAGCCAGGGGTCCAAGCCGCCACTGGCTGCTGGCCTGACCCTTGGGCACACGGCCTCCCTGGCTCAAGGGACAGTGACGAGATCTTTGCAAGGTTCTGGGGTTTCTAGAACCTTCTCTGCAGACTTCTGGACTAGCTGCTCCTTTGCCTGGAACACCCTTTCCTCGGTGAATTTCTGTGGGTACTCAGGGGACTCTTCTTGGAAAAGCTCAGAGTTCCCCTCGCCTGGTCCGGAAGCCCTGTCGTGTGACCACCCACCCTCTGCTCTCCCCACCGCTCCCACCCTAGAGTGCGGGCTCTGGGGGGCTCCTTGCCTCTGTTCTGCGCTCTGTCCCCACCCGCCACCAGGCGACACAGGGCTCCCCCACCGCAGGCCCCTGACATCTTACAAAATGCACCTTCTGGGTTTGGGTAGTGATTAGTGGTAACGTCAAAGCGGCCTGTGCGCTTGCCTTTGGGGGAGTGCTGTGTCTTCCTCTGCAGCCAGGCTTGTGGGGCAAGGGCTGAGGAAGGGTCTCCGGGCGTCTGGCTGTCCGTGGGTCTCCTCTGTGGACAGGCAGGTGTGGCATCTGATACCCCAGGGGGAGATGCCAAGCTGTTTTCATCATCCACCTTGTTCTGTCACTCGGCTCAGCCTGGGGGCACCGGTCCTTGCCCTGAGTTACAATTCCGGACCCTCTCTGGAGCTCTCTGGGGCTGGAATGCCCCCGGCCATGCTGTGAGGGCCAGTGCTCACCTGTGCTCACCATCCTCTCAGGTGCTGTGTCACCAACCTGGCTGTCCCTCCAGGGGTGGCCCCTGCAGCCCAGCTGACCTCCAGAGGCTGTTCTGGCACAGTGCCAGGCCTTTCTGCCACCTGCCTGCCCATGTCATGGAAGCAGGTGGACCACAGTGGGCCCAGGCCCTGAGGGACAGGTGGCCTTCTGGGTGCCTGCAGGACAGAGTCCTCCGTGTCAGCTTGGCACAAGAGTTTTCATCTCCCTTCCCAGTCACCCTTTTTCCCTGCCGCGTGCCGGACCCCCCGACACACAGGGTCCTGTCCTGCTCACTGCGCTTGCTTTTCCCTCCTCATCTGCTTGGTCTTCCCCCTGCTTGTCACGCAAACTCTGTCCTTCGTGGTCCAGAGGAGCCCTTCCAGGTCAGTCTCAGCTCAGTGCCCCTCCTCCGGCGGATCTAACCTTCCCTTCACTCTCCGCCCAGCCCTTCGTCAGGCCCCCCACCCCACGTGCCCTTTCCCTCCTCTGTCCTCCAGAAGGGGACAGGCTGAGGACCTGTCACCTTGCATCTTCCAGAGACCAAGACCGAGGAGCTGGGAGATGCAGGCCCTTTGCCGGGATGTCTCACTCCGCGTCTCCAGTTCCCAGCTGGCCTCTGGGCGGAGGCCTCTTGCTCAATGTCCCCTGCCCCCCTGCCCCGGGTGGCTGCTTATTTATCTTTTTACATTTTTAAAAAAGATTTTATTTGTTTTATTTATTTGCTTCTTAGAGAGAGGGGAAGGGAGGGGGAAAGAGAGGGAGAGAAACACCAATGTGGGAGAGGTACATCGGTTGCCTCTCTCGCGCCCCCAACCGGGGAACCTGGCCGGCAGCCCAGGCCTGTGCCCTGCCCAGGAATCGAACTGGTGCGCTTTGGGTTTGGTGTTCAGTCCACTGAGCTACCAGCCAGGCCTCCTTTGTCTTCCGATGGTTGAGGGTGAGAGAGGTCCTCCCAGGGCTTCTCTGCTCCACCTTCAAGGTCTGTGCGGCCCACCTTTCCCCCGAGAGGCGGACTGAAGGGGGTCTTGGCCTGCTGCTCAGGTGAGATACCAACAGACACTCAGGAGGAGGTGACTTCCTGGCAGGCGTCCTGACAAGCCGACCACACAGGACCGAGAGAAGGACACATGCAGTGGGCTTGGGAATCTTGAAAGGAATTTGAAGCCCAGGGTCTCCCAAGATGACGGAAGACATTTTTAAGTAATTGTGTATCATAAAAGGGTGGTTGGTGTGAAGCTTAATGAGGATTTCGTTGAATATTGAATTGGAATAGATTGATTAAAGCTGCATAGGTGCATGATACTAACTAATCCTTATAAAAACTCAATTTATCTTGATCATCTTATCGCAATAGTGATTTACATAAGGTGATTCTTGATAGTCCAAGTAGAGTTCAATCTTTTTTGTTGTTAACATTGTCTTCCAAAAACTTGGATTCTGTAGCAGTTGTTTAAATAGCTTTAGGCCCTGGCTGGTGGCACAGTGGCTAAGGTGTCAGCCCGCAAACCCAAAGTTTGCTGGTTCGATTCCCAGCCAGGGCACATAACCAGGTTGCAAGCCAGGTCTCCAGCCAGGTCCGTAGCTGGAGGCAGGTGAAAGGCAACCAGACACTGATGTCTCTCTCCCTCCCTGCCTCTCTCCTTTCCCCTCTCTCTAAAAATAATAAATAAAATCTTAAAAAAATAATCAGCTTTATTATTGTATAATCACCTTATAAGTGGGTTGGAAGCCTGCAGGAGCCATTGCTAAGAAAGCAGGAGTACTTAGCCTGACATTTCACCATTATTTTAAAATTAGCAATAGCATAAGGTCTGGCTGCAGAAGACCTCGATGCAGCTTGGCAAGGGAACCAGCCCTCAGGGACCCAGTCTGGAGAGGGCTCGCATGGGCGGTGGCTGTGGGTGTCGGCCTTGCTGCCTCTTTCTGCTCTACTCGGGGGCGACAGGAGTCAGAGATGTGAGGGACCCCCACGCTGAGGGGCGGCAGCAGGGTCACATGAGGCTGTCCTCGTGGTCTTGAGTGGCCTGAGTGGAACAAAGCTCTTAGCAGCTGGAAAATGACCAAGCACTTTAATGAACGTCAAGTAGCCCTAGGCACTGCCGGATGGTGAATGTCCTGCTTGAAGATTGGGGCTATCTTCAGGGCTGGTGACAGGAGCGTGGGGGGATGAGGAGCAGGTGAAACAGTGGTTAGAGTGCCACCCAGCTGCCCTCATGCTCCAGCCCGGGTCAGGGGTCTCCCTTAGGACGCTGAGAATCGGCTGGAGCTCCATCCCGTGGAGCATAGGGTATACCTGGTGTCCTGTGCCCCGGTCTCATAGTGCCAAGGGATGCAGCTTCTGTTCTGGGTCATTCCCCCGTGCTTGTGTCTCTGCAGGCACCTGTCTGTCCCCGAAGCATGCTGTGGCTGCTTCTGCCACCTTCTTCCATGCCACTCCGACCCACGCGGGACCCCCCCCCCCCCTCCCGCCTTCATACCTCAGAGCTCCACCAACCACAGGCTGCGGCCTATAGACAATGACATGTGACGGTTTTGGTGGCCCTGTGCGTGCTGGGGAACTTATCTTGCAGCACAGCCCAGAAAAGAGCCTGAAAGGGGATCTCAGGCCTTCCAGCCTGGAATCCTCGTCTGCTGCCCTGTCAGCGCCTTTCTCACCGGCTGACCGCCTCCTCATCCTTCCAAGACTCTCCTGGTTGGTTCCCATCTTTCTAAGGGCCCTTCTCTGCCTGCACCCTGTACCCCCACTTCCCTGGCCTGTTCCCAGACACTCAGATTTCCCCCTTGCTGATGGACGGATCTGTTCCAGTTTCTCTAGGACATCTCAGCAGACCTTGCCCTGGGCTGTACCCCCCACTTCCTTCTTATTCTAGATTTTATTTATTTGTTTTTAGAGAGAGGGGAAAGGAAGGAGAAAGAGAGGGAGAGGAACATCAATGTGTGGTTGCCTCTCACACACCCCCAACTGGGGACCTGGCCCAAACCTCAGACATGTGCCCTGATTGGGAATCGAACCGGTGACCCTTTGGTTCACAGGCCGGCGCTCAATCCACTGAGCCACACCAGCCAGGGCTCTACTCTTCTTTCTCTAAGTAGCCCTTCCAGGCTGTGGGGACACAAACCAAACCTGCATTTGATGAGCCCAGAAGGGAGCAATGCCCCCAAGCACAGTTTTCTCCTCCTCCCTCCTCTTTTTCTTTCTTTCTATTACAAACTCTTTCCCCACAATAATAACGTGTGATTCATAATGAGGCAGGAGATGGGAGCATGGTGCCAGTCTGAGGACGCCTTGGCTCCATCTGCTGGCTCCCGTCACTGTCCTTCCACACAGGTAGTCCTGAAGGGCACGGGAGGAAGAGCCTGACCACAGGCAGAGTTGTTCCTTCCTGGAGCGACCCTCCTGCAGAGGCCGGGGCTGCAGCTCCGGGGCGACGCCCTCTTGTGACCTCAGGTATTTGGGGAATGACCAGGGCCTGGAGGGGACCGTCCATGCCTCTCAGAGACCCAGCTCGAAGCGGAGGAGGCCCTGGGGAGGGGGGCGGGCAGAGCGCTGCTGCGGGGGACAGATGCCTCATTTCCCCCAACGTTTTGCCTGCGGACTGGCGAGCCTTAGGTGTCCTGGGTAAACGTCAAATCTGCGGTTGGGAACTGGGTAAAATGCAGAAAGGCTGCAAGTGGCTTTGGAGAGGAGGCAGCTCCTTTGACTAAATGCTTGGCCAGCTGCTGGTGCCAGCAGGACCCGCCTCTGCGCAGCGTCCTCACTGTCCTCACCGGTCAGAGAGCCACCTCCCGAACTCGGACAGAGAAGCTCTCCATGTCCCCTCCCCAGCTTCTTGCCTGGACTTGGGCATAACTGTTCAGCCCTTCTGCACGGAGGAGGTTTCCCCGGGGGTGGGGTGGTCCTTGGAAGGGTGGGTGACCAGCAGTCTGGAGCGAGGCAGGAAAGGGCTGTGATCCAGCTGGTGTCCCCTCACCCAGCCCGTGCACGTGTGCTGACTCCCAGGTCCTCAGTCCTAATTCGCTCCCTCCATGCAGAATGCCTTCCAACACGGGGTGCCTCTCCCTCCCCGGCTGTGTTGATCAAGTAGAGCTTGTAAGTTGGGGGTGTATGTGATGGCCATTCTTTCTCCAGTGGCTGAGGCTCCCCCTGACTATGATGCCTCTGCTTCCCAGCTCTCGGGGTCCTTTCTCCCCACAAGAACGCTGGTGCTGCCCCGGGGGTCTGCCCGAATTAGAGTGTGGGAATGAGGCAGACTTGCTGAGAGTCCCAGCTCATTGGTGGCCCCGGGCAACTCCTGAAAAAATGAAACTTCCATTTTTTTTTTTTTTTTAGCTTTTATATTTCGAGTTTATTCTTCATTTAACTTTTAAAACACTACTATAGTTGAATTATTAAAACAAAAACAATAGCAAGTAGTGAGCATATTATGATTATAGTCCTTCACTCATTCACTACTGTATATAAAATGCCAGCAGCGTTATTCACTGGCCCCATTAAGAGGTCTGACACTGAACACCACCCCTGGGATG